>JAUMHL010000322.1:0-10274 GCA_032362345.1 Sandelia bainsii | reverse complement strand
GGGTTTTCTACAAATATTCTGTATATATATATTTTGTGTAAGGTCCTAAACCTTACACTGTAAAGTGCCTTGAGATGGCTTATGTTGTGATGTGGGGCTATATAAATGAACTGTATTGAATTGAATTGACCAAATTACTTGAGTTATGGACCCAGTCTATGTTGCAAGTTGCATGATGAATTTCAACTTCCCTTGACAATATCATGGAACCTTTATTCTTTAAATTAAGGTTTAATCTTGGGTTTAATGTCTCCCCATGAAATTACACTCAATGCATATGATTATTAGTATATTATTACTGATACTGCAATTCAAATGATTCTAACTGCTGAGTACACTGTGTCCTTACTTTGATGTTGTAACGCTGCCTCATGGAGACCCTCATGGACATGGTGATGGCCGGGATGCAACCACTGAAGTACTCCAGCAGGGGGAGGCAGAGACACTCCCCGTAATTCTTGGCAGTTATACAGGTGAAACAAGGGAAGCACCAGAAAGCAAAACAGCCTTGACAACATAACAAAGTCACAGATAAACATACTGATTCTGAGAAAAAGCACACTTAGAGACAACAAGGAACAAATAAACACACAGTGCTGTTTTAAGAAAACAACGAAGATATGAGGGAGTAAGTGAATCACATTTCCTTGTTGCACTTGTCCTTTTCATTTCATGACGGAAATATTCTTACTGACATTAATCGTTGTCAGGCTCAACAGTAATAAGTCAAGATTTCGGATTCAGGTAAAAAAAATGTTTTGCCAAATTTTTTGGAATAATGTTTAATATTTGGATGTTTCTACTGAGTTGAAATCAACAAGTAACTGTCTGTTGTACAAAAACAGCTGTAATCACCTGTATTGTTATGCTGGTAACAGCTTACAAGTTTTAAGAAGAAAAAAAATTTGAACATTAGGCAGAAAGACTGTCACTGTCACAGTGGCATAGCATGATTATTATGTTTCATTATAGAAACAGTGTTGAAGTTGTAACATAAATGTGTAGATGATCATAATACATGTGGTTTGATGTCACAGAAGCACAGACACTTACACTCGGGCACGTCTTGACAGCAGTCACATATCTCAGAACCCCACTCTTGCGACTCTTGAGCCACCATCACAGGCTGAGGCTGTGTAATCACCATAGTGGAGGACATAATGGCGTCTAAGAGGACGAACCAGGAGTCAGAGTTCATGTTCAACATGTTTATTAATGCAAAAGTGATATAGTTCTATTTAAATGACGTCTAATAAATGTGTGACTCCATCTGGAGGAAAATGCTGTGATGTCATAAAGCCACAAGAGTTGTAAAGACAGGGACAGTGAAAGATGCTGCTTGTTTTCCTTTTTTTTTGTTTACAATATTTTTAATAATTGTTGGAAATTACAGTTAAGCATCATGTTTTGACCAAACAACCTGTATGTTGTTTCTTTGGTTCTCTGAAAAAAGAACAAAAGCCAACCTGATAAAAACACATATGAATCATGATTTTTTACAGATAAGTAAAAGCTGATGAAAGGTGGTTCAGTCTGAATGTCTGCCCTTGGGGATTCCAGGTAATCTGATGAAATACCAACAAGCACTTGAGAGCACTCTTGATGACTTTCTGAACCCGCTCGCCTCAAACTTTTCAGTAATGCTGACTTTATTGCTGAAATGTTCTGGTGATTTTCACAAAAAACAAAAAAATCCCAGTCACAAGTCATCAAGCTATTGCAAATTAAATACATGCATTTAAAGAATGTTGTTTTAAAGAAACAATTGTGAACAGTGAAATGCCTGAAATGTTATAGGGGATGTATAGTCCATTATATGTGTATATAAGGCGAGTTGTAATCCTAAAGAAAACCGTTGTCTTACCTGTGTATTTGAGTGATGAGAGAGCTCCGAGTCAAGTGTCCTGTCCCAGCTAATGTCCACACTATGAAGCTGTCATTTCTCAGTCTGTTCACATATACCTGCAGTCTGCAGTCAACACAACAACCGGACAAACCAGTCCTCCTTCCACTCCTTAAACTTTTGTTTATTGTAACTGTTTGAAATCAGCAGAGCATCAAACGAGGGTGGGGCAGTGACACAATCACCAACAAACCCACATCATAATATGTAACGTTTACCTGAAACTAACTTCTGTATAGTATAGAAACAGTCTGCTGCTTTATTTTGCATTTCTCTACGCCCATCTCATCTCATTAGTCAATCTGACTCTGATGTCACTGATTAAAAAACATGAGTTGTGTCTCTCCGATCAGTTATCCAAAATATTTAAAATATCTGTTGAACGGTAGCAGTCATGTTGTTATTGCTGTTCAAAACAAACAAAAAATGTGCTTAAACACGAAGTTGCATTGTTACAAACGCAAGCCAGTGACAGAATTTGGGCAGATTTTCCAAAAGTTGCAGTGCACGTTTGATGTTTTTAGGCAGTTGCATCATTTTCATTATTCATTTATTGAGAATAAACCTCACTGTACTGACTGGCTGAAGGACTTGTTGATACCTGGCATTGAACTACCTGTGTATACACTCTATAGTATTACTCAGATAAGTGATTCACATAGGAAAAGAAGAGAATTATAAAATCAAAATTAAAACAACTTACAGCTAAAATCATAAATAATGAAAATTGTGAAAATTTATTGTGAGCTTTTAAAATTCTAGAGGTTTTATTAGGTTAACTTTCTTAATTAACTTGGCACACATGCTGTGCGTCACTTTGCATCTTATTTAAATGGCTTCAGTCTACAGTGTATAATGTAAGTAGCATTCTTAGCAGATTACGTTGTATTAGGATAGTGTTAACAAAAGAGTGGCGAGATCATCTGTATTTGGCCCCCACCATAACAATCGGAATGTTTCTTCTCTTCATCTCTCTGGACATCTGGCACCAGACACATGGCACACAGAAGGTGGAATATGCACAGTCCTTGCACATGGTGCCCTGCAGATAAAATACTGTAATTTTAGGCAAACAGTCGACACACATTTAAATGACATTTTTAAATTAAATTAATTTTAAGTTCAAATTCAATCCCCAACTGACTTAAGTGATATGTACATATCCAGTATGAATGATGGCTGCCTAACGTAACCTGTCTCCAGTTCAGAGTGAACTTTTTCCTTAATTTCGTTCAGTCACTAAGGATTAGTGAGGTTATCAGTCAGGGACATGTAAGATTTCTATCATATTTGATATATCAGGTGTCTATGCTAATGTTTTGATCACCACAATTGTGGTGTTAATACTGTTAATTGCATTTGCAACATTTGAAGCATTTCAACTAGTTTAGTTCCATCATTTTCAAACTGGAACCTTTTTACAGCATTTTGATTTCAATATATGTCAGAAGCTTGAGTCACTAAATGAAATCAGCCATTTTGAATTTAGCATTTACAGAGAGAAAATCATCAAAGGGCAAAGGACATGTATCAGATTGTAAACAACAGGAAAGTTGTCTAACATATAAAACGTTGTTAAAGGGCTAGTCTGCCTCCTCATAGTTAATCGTATCACTTCTCCAGACAGTGCTTGTTCCTAAACTAACAGTTGAGTACTGCATGTCATCCAGATTAGCAAGTGTTTTCTTATGTTGTATTACCATAGTTTGTTTATTTTTGACAGTTTGCATATCAGCAATTGGTAACAGTAATCTACAGATTACAAATTTGAATTATCAGTGACAACAAAAGACTCCTCTAAAGTATATTTAAGTACAGTACTTAAGTAAAGGTACTTTTCAATACATATGCCCCACATCCAAAATGTATGCCAACTGTAGTGATGTATGTACTTTAGCTTTGTGGAACTCATGGAAGAAATCCCTCCGTCAGCCACATGTACAGCAGTAGTCCAAGTTCCCATATTACTATAAAAATCTTCATGGACAAAGTGTCAAATACCTCCTCCTCCGAGCCATAATATTTTTGAATAAAAATGACAAATAAGTGAATGACCAATTCATTTATTTCAAATTTATATCAGTTGTGTCTCCTTGAAATCTTAAGGGATTCAAATCATTCTGGCTGCTCAGTGAAAACTGGTACTGTTACATCCAAAGACTGAGGAGCAGAGTCTTTGAAAAGTGAGTTCTGTTTCTCTGTATACACCTTGCATTCTTAATTTGAACCTACATAACCTTCACGGTAACCCTTAGCAGTTATGTTCTATGATGCCAAACCTGAACTTAACCCTGTCCCTAACCAGTTAACAGCAACAAGCAAGACTGCATCCTTACTTTGATTCCATAACGCTGCCGCATGGAGACCCTCATAGAGATGGTAATGGCTGGGATGCAGCCGCCAAACCCAGTGTAGTCCAGTAGGGGGAGACAGAGACACTCCTCATATTTCTTGGCAGTTATACAGGTGAAGCAGGGTAAGCACCAGAAAGCAAAACAGCCTGAAAAAAATACAGGTAAACACACTGATACCAAGACACATCTACAAAGAACAAAGAAAACAAAAAAACCAGCACACAATGATGTTAATAAGATACCAATAAAGCTATGAAGAAACATTTTCTTTATTGGCTTTACCTGGAAGTTGAATCATGGCAACGGGACTTCCTTTATGACCCTTCCACCTAATAAGAAAGAAGTCTAATTGCGTTGACTCAACTTCCAGATAACCTCACCTGGACAACTGAGAACCTTCACTGACTTCTTGGCCTAATGTGTTTGCATTTGATGTATTTTCATGTACCATGATGTGTAGTTTGTAATATTGGAAAACAGTGTTGAAGTTGATAAATGTGTGTAAAAGGGTTTAATTTCATGCTTATTTTATCATACAGCACTTGTTCTGGTGTGAATACAAGTAAGTTATAAAACACAGAGACTTACACTCAGGCAAGTCGTCACAGCAGTCACATATCCCAGATGACCACTCTTGGGAGTCTTGAGCCACCATCATGGGCTGGGGCTGAGTGATAATCATTGTGGTAGACATGATGGTGTCTATAGCAGGAACCAGGAAGTACAGCTCATGTCAGATGACTTTATTAATGTCACATGTATAAATCAGTGTTCAGATAAAAGAAAGATCTGTATTTTGTAATTGTGAAAAACCTTCATGTAACAATGACAGTTTTACAGAGATTATTCTATATGATAGTGTGGTTTTAAACAAGTTATATGGTAGATGATTATTCTTTATAAGTGATGATACCCCTAGACAGAAAATTACATAGTAATTTTTCTGGCTACAATCAAGATGTAACTTAGTCTGTCCTACCAAGAAAACTATGGCCAGACTTCACATGTAACAACATATGATTTATTATTCCTGCCCATGACGATAAAGTAATTTTGGTGCCTAAAACAAACCAAGCCTTTACCGTAGCATGATGATGACTAGAAAACAGTTTTAGTTTATTTTGGAGGCCATTGACAAATATCATAATTTGGTTGACAGAGCATCAGATCAGAAAATGTGTTTTGTCACTAAATTGGAAAGACTTGTTAGAAACCAAAAGAAACCAAAGGAATCCTAATCAACAAGCACTTAGTTATCTTGTTAACTTTTTGAACCCTTTGCTCACATTCCATTATGGTTCATTCATGGTTTTTACTGACTGACGTGCATAGTCTATTCATACTACAACAGGGTATGTGTACATGAATACATGCGCACTACAAAAGATGATGGAAATCTGTACAGTGAAAGACAGCAAGAACAAAACCTCCTTTGTTTGAATCTGACAACACAAAAGAATGAAAAGACAATATATTTAACCGCTGGACCAAAATCAAATCAAAATGAAGGACGTTAAAATTAATATTATATTGTCCAGTTTACTTGCCCAAGTGCATTCAGTGCACACACAGCGCAGACAGTCCAAGCAAACAAATTGTTTGGTTGCATGCGAACAATCAAAACTCTTCCTTAATCATCACGGAGGAGACAAAACTTATTCCATATCTACATAACACAATTCCATGCTTATGTTTCAAAAGGAATAGGCAGAAGTATCAACTTATTTAGCCATTATTATACATTTGTGTGCTGATTCCAAAGAAAACCATTGCCTCACCTGTTTGGTGAAGATAACTCTGAGTCAGTTGTCCAGTCACTGCTGGTGTCTGCACTGAGAATCTTATTCCTCCGTCAGTACACAAATACCTGCAGACAGCACAACAATGTCAGAATAAACCAGAAAAACAAGCCTATCCTGTGGCCCTTCAACTCCACCTGCCAATTATTTTTTTAAACCAGCAGAACGTCAAAACGAAGGTGGGGCAATGACATGATCACCACCAAACCCACTTCATGGCCTGATGTCATGTGACACATTTCTGTTCTGTACATAAATTATGTGTTACTTTATTCAGCATTGGTCAATGTACAGCTCAATCAGACATGATACAACTCCCTAATGGCCTACTATTAATCTTTTCTACTAAGAAGAAAAAAAAAAGCCTTGTACTGCTTTACTGTCCACTTAAAAAAACTATTCACATTTCCACTCAATTAAAAAAAATATTGGTCCAAATAGAAGAAACAAACTATTTCAACAAGTAACCAAACTTAGTAGAAAGTAGAAAAATAGAAAGTAGACCTCATCAACGAAAAAAGAATGAGCCCTGTTAGCTTCTTTGTCTGGTATTTTAAACCAATAAATAGATGATGTAATCTATGCAATCATATATGACTCATCCTCTCTTATTTTAATAAATAGCAATAGCACATCAGCTTACTGTCGTAGTAATACACCCTTAGCCTTTGAATTCTGAGGGGGGATTTCTTTAAGGATCATTTTAATGACGAAGGATAAGGTTTCTTTTTGAGTCAGTCACAAACTATTGATGGATATAAAGCAAACTGACCCAAAAGACTGGAGGGATTATACATCCCACTGGGCAGAAATGCCCTGTAGTTTTATTAAGTAACTAGCAACGTAAACATGATGCCATAAACTTATAGGTTGCTATAGGTGATGGAGTTTTACATTCATTCCCTGTTAGAAGCTGACTGCCAAGATTGAAGATTGCCATCTGTGCCTTTCAAAAACAACTATTGTTATGACTATGACTATCGTTAAAAACTATTCCACCACCACTGCTATGGTTCAGTAAAACTTAAGACAGCTGAAACTACTTTGCTGAACTTTATAGTAAGGGACATGGATTCAAAAGGAGAGAAATTATTATCAGGGAAACCGGAGAAAAAAAAGTTCTCTCTAGTTTTTTAAACTCTTCTTGGTTAACTTTTGGCCACCTTATGATTAGTTCTTTTTAGACTAGACCTCTGAACAGTTACGTATATCCCTTATTGTGTACAGTAAACAATGAGAGCTGGGATCATTCCTGCAAAACTCACACACAAGGCATCTCACTGCTTTACTGATGCGATACAGGTGGAGGTCACGCAACAGATGGCTTTGCAACCAAAGGATCACTTGTTTGTCCTACTTCAGAATATTTGGGAAGGGATCATGAATAAATAAAGCTCTCCCATCCTTAAGAAACCTTTTATACGAGATACAACAGAAATGACAAGCCACAAACCACAGTAAAGGCTGTAGGTTTACTGTGAATGTAAGAGAACAATGCTCAGCAAACAACAGACATATAATAAAAATTTGTTGGTGGTTAGTTACTTTACCCTTTCATTACGACATCTTTTAGAGTCTGTAAAGGTGTAGGAGTGTTACTTCAACAATTTAGGGAATACAAAAAGAACACAACGAAATGGAAAAAGAAATAGAAGCTCATCTTTACACAGACTGAGCAACCCTACCCTAAATTCCTGTTTCACCAGCAATGAAAGCTGAATACCACAGTGTTTACCCGCTTTACATAACCTCAAAGAAAGTGAAACATTTAATCATCCGCTGGAATGTTACCTGTAGATACCTGATAACAAGGTTTGTAGAAAACTGGAGTCAAACTTCCATCAGCTGATCAGCAATCAGTGAGCAGTTTCACTCTAAACACCAGATCACCTCTGAAGCCTGATTGGGCTCTGAGTGTCCCAGGTGAAGCTTATTGGGACAAACCACACCTTGACTCTCGGGCCTGATGGGAACATTTTGAGGTATTTTGCTTGGTTTCACTGTGATCTTTGTAGTTTGTAGGTATTTATACATGTTTTAATGTTTCCTAGACATGCTTCCCTGGTTGTAAGCTTATGATTAGTGATGGCCAAATGAGGCTTTATGAAGCTTTGAACCCTTTTCAATTCAATTCAATTCTTTTGAACTATTGTATTGAAAATTGGTTCACTACTCGAAGCTTCATTCATTTAGCACGTGGACGACATCTTCTGGTACAGTGGTTGTTGTACAGCTTTGCAAAGGTGATGCTGACGCACATTGCGTGTGCACTTTGAGTTTTGTTGTATTGCGAAAATTACTTAAATAAAGTTGAAATCTAACTTAATCATTTTATATTTGTCTGTTGTTGCTTTTCTTCTTTGCCTTATAAAGTATCTTAAATGAAATGTTGATAGAGTAATGATAAGATTCATAAGAATATGAAATTGATTTATTATTAATACCAAATTGCACACTGGACAGAGTAAATATTTAGAGTGTTCAGTGAGGCTATGGCTGTAATTAATGTTATCAGAATGTGATATGTGTTACTTGATTGTGCTTGGTGTATACTGGGTGAATTGACAGAAGGTAAGGCGCAGAGCACGGTTTCATCCATCTTAAATACATTTGTATCGCACCAAAGTTTAAAAGCTCCATCTGTCGAACCAAACCGGTCAGCTGATTCAGTCTGAAGGAAGCAGAGAAGTGGTTCAAACGTCATCAGTCACGTGGTTTTTCCCTGATTTGAAGCAAGCAAGTGGTTTGGTATCAGAGGGAACATTAGTTTTTTACAATTGTTTACACACTAAAATAAAAATTATCACACAATTAGCAAAACTCTACTCTCAAGGAGCAAAACACTCTGCAGATTTGCACAACATTATGCAGAATGTCTGCTTCACACTTTTTCAAAACTCTACACACAGTGATTTGCAAAAGACTACAAACATTTTCACACCTTAGACTCGGATAAGGATTGTGAGGTTATTTCCTTGTCAAAAAAAAGCCCTGGCTTGCCAATGACCACACATATGAACAAATTGGATAATCATATCCACCAGGTGTGGAAACACACATGTGCTTAATTGAAAATACAGCAATCAGGTGCCCTATAAAAGGCAGCAGGTGAGTTCACCTGTCTTCAACAAAAATGGAAGGAGTTAGAAGAAGAAGAGTAAGAATGGGGGGAGGAGCAGGAGCAGGAGCGGGGGGAGGAGCAGGAGCAGGAGCGGGAGCGGGGGGAGGAGCGGGAGCAGGAGCAGCTCAAAGAGGAGAAGAAGGAGGTAGAGGAAGAGGTAGAGAGGGACCTGAAGAAGAGATAGCACCTGAAATAAGAGAAGAGGACAAACTTTAACTCAAGAAATCCGTGCAACACTTGTTGACCACGTTATCAACCATGGACTCTGACACTGAGGGAAGCTGGACTAAGAGTTCAGAGTCTTGCTGAAGAAATCCAACATGAATATATATATGTAGATGAGGCCGGATTTAACCTTGCAGAAACTAGAAGAAGAGGGAGAAATGTAATTGGACACAGGGCAATTACCAATGTGCCAGGGCAGCGAGGGGGTAACATCACCCTTTGCGCTGCCATTACCCAAAATGGGGTCCTCCACCGCCATGCGAATCTGGGACCCTATAACGCCGATCTAATACTTGCATTTCTTGACAGATTACACAGCATCATCACAGCATTAAACCAAGTGGACCAGATGCAGTACATTGTCGTTTGGGACAATGTATCTTTCCACAGATCTGCTCTGGTCCAAAATTGATTCCATCGGCACCCTCAATTTGCAGTCCTATACCTTCCACCATACTCCCCCTTCCTTAACCCAATAGAGGAGTCTTTTTCTGCATGGCGGTGGAAGGTATACGACCTTCGGCCCTACAACCGTATGCCCCTCATTCAGGCCATGGAGCAGGCCTGTGATATTATCGGGCAGCATCTGTGCAGGGGTGGATTCGTCACACACGGCAATTCTTCCAACGGTGCCTTGCAAATGAAGACATAGCCTGTGCTGTGGACGAAATCTTAACCCCTGATCCAGCCAGACGGAGAGATAATGATTAGAGTTACAGTATTGTTGTTGTTTTTACTGTATTGTTGCTTTAGTTTTTCTTCAGTTACTGTAAATGTATGTACGTCATACAGTAATTTTATTTGTCTCCACTTTACAGTAGTAAGAAAACTACTATTTTGTTCTGATTTTCCATGTTGATTGACATGTTACT
>JAUMHL010000321.1:0-10282 GCA_032362345.1 Sandelia bainsii | reverse complement strand
CTGTGTGAGCAATATGTAACTTGTTTAAGGTTTTTGCTTAGATAATTTAGGTGGTCGCTTTTATTTTGTAATTTCCTGTTAAAACGAAGTTTTATTTTGAAAGGACGGCAACAATCGCGGTACACGGAACTTGACGCTAAAAAGTAAACAAGGGAGAAAGGTAAAGGAGATAAAAAGAAGGTGTTAAGTTAGACAAAACTCTGCTTATATTAAGCTTGTTACGATTTAAATACGGTCCTACATGGTTTTAATTTGTTATCTTAGCCTTTATTTGCTTTCTTCTAGCTCTTACATTGGTTGGTTGGTTGGTTTGATAGCAAGATATGTGCATGTGAAACAACAACAAAAAAGACCGGCTCCCAACCGCGACTTAAAGCGCAGTTCAATGGATTCGGTTCGTTTGTGAACGTCACAACTCTAGACGGTGTCTCTCTGGTAGAATAGATGGTAAAAAAAAAAAAGTAACGAGTCGAGTGTTGTCTAATGTAGCGGAGTAAGAGTAGCGTTTCTTCTTCACAAAACTACTCAAGTAAAATTAAAAAGTATGGTGCAGTAAAACTACTCTTAAAAGTAATTTTTTTCCCCAAAAAGTTACTTAAGTAAATGTAACGGAGTAAATGTAACTCGTTACTACCCACGTCTGCACACAAAGGAAGACTTTTGGAACACACCAAATCATTCCAACCAGTGCTAAAAACCAATTCTAAGCCCTTTAAAGACATGAGATGTGTAATGTTATTAGCTTCATGTATCTGTTAAACTGATGGCTTATTTCAATTCAGTCACATGTGTTGTTTTTGTTGCTTCACCCAGACATGACAGTCCTGGTACAGAAACAGTTACATACAGTTGCACTCAAAATCAATTAGGTGAAGTGGTGGAAAGATATTTTGGTAAAAATAAATATTTGGGTGAAGTGGTTGAAAAAAAATATGGTGACAATCCCTGCAAACTAATTAAACAGGCAGATGAAACTGACCCAAAGAATGCCAACCACAAGGTGGACACTAACCAACAGCCACAAATGTACAGTACTTTGCACTTTGATTATGTATATTGTGTGTCACTAACAGATCTATCTACCATCAGTGACCTCAAGCAGCTTCTGTCACTGACTTTCTGCATGGCCAGAAGAGATGTAGATCCTTACCACATCACCCATTCTCATGAGTGAACTCACTGCTTCTGCTGATGACACATACACTCACTACTATAATTATCAGATAAATCATCATAAACACAGACACACACAGTATATATACGCAAAGCAGCTGCAGCAATCTGACTGAGACTTTGTAGTACTTTAATTCCCTCGCTGTCTTACCTGCAAGTCAACAGGAAAAGCAGAGTTTCCCTTAAAGTATCCTTGCAAATTTCCTACAAAACTCACAAAACAGTATATATCAATGCATGTGACATTTATGTAAATCTGTTGTACAACAGATTTTGTATTCCTAAAGTGACTCCCACAATAGGAGGCTGTGGGGCTGTGAAAACTCTGCTCCCTTCACATCAAGCTATCCAATACTTCCTCACAAACAACCTTGTGGGATGAATACATGAACGCTGGCGTGTGCATACTCCACTTTTAAAAGGTGACAGAGTCAAACCAATCACCTCGCCTGAATCCAGTTGACTATGTATTTCACTTGCTGTGGGCAAAACACCCCAAAAATAAGTAGGGAGTAAAGACAGCTACAGTTGTTTATCCAGACTTTAAGAAAGAATTTACAATCAAGTATTCAAAGTGGCAATTTAATTTATGGTTATGTTACTTTGTATAATTATTTTTGAGCAACCAAAAAAGTGGATTTGAATGTGAATTTGAATATATGAATGGCTGTAATTCTTCAATATTAAATATTTTCATCAGCCAACCCAACAGAAACAAACCCAAATGGAGTTGAAATGGAGAATGTGCCACTGTCTCACATGCTTTACAGACCCTCTGGACACCCACACATAAAGCAGTGATAGAATAAGTACCAGGGTTTAGGGGGGTTATGGGGAGGGATTGGGGATGAAGGCTCTTCACTGTTATATGCAGTTTAGAGACAGTGGTTGTGGACTGGCAGAATGTTGGTTACCATATTTAAAAGATGGGCTGGAAGGTGTGCTCCAGTTAAGCGGGTATCACACAGCTGAGCCTCTAAGCTGGAAAGATACATTTTGTGGACTTGAGGAGGACCTACAACTGTGTTAATGGGGGCTCTTGTTGGGGGTACCGTGGGAATTTGGCCTATGCAGTTACTACAAGCTATCTGGTCCATTTACAACCAGAGCAACGGTTGTGTCTGTTTTCTTGTCAGAATTAGACACATTCCCCAGCTGGTGTTGTCCTCCACCATGGTTGTCCCTTGCGACAGATGACGTTTGTGATTTTCATGGCCAGGCTTTTTTAACGCAGGTGGGGGGAGCTGAGTGTTGAGTGTCCCGTTTGGAGACCTCACAATTATGTGATTGTGATTGACTGCTATTTGCAGATGATGCACAGAACTACTGATTTTATCAGACTGTGATTTTCAGCATGCACTGGGGTGGTTTGTAGCAGAGTGCAAAGCAGCTGAGATGAGAATCAGCCCCTGGAAACAATTGCTCCTGCTGGATTTGAGGCGAGTTGCTGCCCTAAGTAAGGAATTTTAAATATGCTTATGTCTATTTAACGAGTGAGGGCAAAATGGTAAAATGGTGAGACAAGTTCTAATAAGTTATGTTACCGAAATAATCAATGCACAACTAATGACACTCAAATGAGATAAATAAATCCTCACAATTTGTAACTGTAATGTGTTTTTAGTTTCACTGACATTAATACAAACTAAATAGAAAGGTGTGGCTGAGCTCACTGTGGGTGCTCCATATTGTTTTAGGCCCCGGGACATTAAAGATTGACACAGAAACACATGCATACAATGGCAGCCAGGTCAAACCAACAGCAAACTATTAACAATTCAGCCCAATTAACCAAACTGAATAACCTAGTCCTCCCATTAACACCAAACACAGGGAGACAACTGCCAACTTGGCCAGTCTGCTAGCACAACAAAATAATGAATTTGAATTAAAAAGGTACAGTAACAATAACAATATCAACTTGCAAATTTGGAAAAAAGTTAAATGTTAAATGTAGTTAAAGATAAAAGGATATTCATCCCCCAAAAGACACATTCACATGGAAGCTCAATTCAGAGCAGAGCTGTAGTCGAGACACAGTGCAAAGTGGGTGAAGTCTGAAAACATTGAATTGATACATGTAATAATACACTGCAATACATATTGCTTAGTTATATGGTGTAACAGCTGCAAACAACTCTAATAGTACTGTGCTGTTGCTTGCGACTAGACTGAGGGCTCTAGCAATACTGCAAGTCAACTTTTTAGCAACGCACTCCTCAAACTCCCTGTAGTGCTGGCGAAGGTTTCTTGTATTCCCACATGTTGTGGCAACAATTCGACAACAACTCTTGCAAATGACCTTTTATGTGCAGTGTGTCACTGCGAAGCTGAAATAATCCCACATTACCAAAATGCTGGGGGTTTTTTGGTATTAATTTGCCTAAAGATCACTGACTTGGCAGACCTGTCCCCACCTCCTGTCGCAGCGCCTTGGGCAGTGCTGATTGGGGAGAACGTAGTGGTGCTCTCTCGGTTGGTTAGTAAAACTGCCACATACAGAGGACAGTCATGCCATATCAAGTCTGGTTGCAAAAAATGCTAAACAGTACAAACAAGTTTGTTGCAGTTTCCATAATTAAGGGGAAGGTTAAGAGAACCTTAAAACACGAGGTTAAGAATATGATATAGTGTCTAATTCTTATTATTTTATTCACTTGTCATGAAAGTGACCTATTATTTACCTTAACCCTGTATAAAAATGTATTAAACAATTTTAAACTTCCATAGGTAAAATACAGGTTTGATTAAATTTAAAGTGGGTTTTGAAGCAGCAGGAAGATGCAAAAATAGATAAAACTACCAGCCTTATCATTTAAAAGGCATTAAAGTCATTTCCACTTGCTTTACCTGTTATTGTATCTTATATTTAAATACAGGATCACGAAAAGAAAAACAGAGGACACACACTTCCCAAGCTCACAGTGAACCTGGTTCTGGGCAAGGTGACTGTGCACTCAGCAGATGGCAGAGAGGCTGGCCCTCCTGCTGTGGTACTGCCCAGGGCTTTAAAAAGCTCATATACTCATTTAGTGCAACTTGGTCCTGGGCTAAACTTGATGATGATGTTGATATTGTGATGAGCAAACCCCCTAACACTCCAGGCCTCAGTATAATCTAGATTGGACTGATGTGGTTTGCCATTACTCATAATTCAGCTATGAACTGTCCAGAGTCAGTGTTTTTTGTTTTTTTTGTCTTTACTTTATCCATTAATCTCCTAAGTTTCCCAGCAGTCAGTGCTAACCCTACAGTTTATTTCTTGAAAGGGCTTTGTCAGAGTTGAAGAAGGCAGAAAGGAAAATATTAGAAGGCCAGACATATGACTAAGGCCTACAGTGGCAGAGCTTTAGAGTGCTAGTAAATGCTAGTAGCTTTGGCCAAGCAGACAGGAAAGAGGAGAAGGCTGCTTACAAGACAGGGTACAAAAGAGCAGGAAGAGAAAGCAGACAGTGAACTGGAACAGAACAAAAGTCTGAGAGGGAAAAAAGAGGGATGTGGAATTCAATACTACTGCAAAAAGTTGCATACAATATTACATTTCATAGATGGGTTGCACATTAACAAAATGTCTCCTGAAACTCCTTCTGAGAGTCTCCTCTAGAGGGAGTGGCTATGCTGATGGTAGTAATGAAAAGATGAAGACATGAAAAGAGGCTGTCTCTTAACAGTGCACAACAACCACTACACATATTCCATGTATGTCACATCACATACACACATATGTAAAGTTAAAACTATTAGAGAAAAAAAAAGATCAGATCCTCCCTGCAACTGGCATGGACAGACAGACAACAGCTATAGATTTGTTTATAAGATCTCAGTCTTACTTAGCTTACCTCTTCAGTCTTCTTTCCTGTAGATCATACGGAGTTAATTTCAATAATTGACTCATCTAAATCTTGTACATGTCTCTTAGACCCCATCCCAGCTAGACTGCTCAAAGATGTTTTACCTTTGATCAGCACGAGATATGTATATGGGCGAGTATAATGCTGTAACTGTTTCACTGTGTCATTTTAAAATGTTACACTTTGACATTAAAAAAAAAAAAAAAAACATCAGAGGGGGTTCCTGTAAACAACCCATTAAGGAACTGGTTCAGTTCTGTAATAACCCGAATCAAACGGTGTCACCATGTGAGTCTGAATTCAGAGTTGTCATTCTGCTGACTCACATTCACACTCAGTGCAGGGCTGGTTTATGGACATGTGTTGGTATCGTTTTTAAAGACACACATGGAGACAGTGACATTTCACCTCCTGTAGGATTCACCCAACCTGCCCGGTGCCTCGTCTGCTGCTCCTTGTTGTTGGTTTGATCTCTGTTGCCTGCTGTTCTTTTCTCTCTCCTCTTTCCACTCACCCCAACCTGTCGAGGCAGATGGCCGCCCACCCTGAGCCTGGTTCTGCTGGAGGTTTCTTCCATTAAAGGGAGTTTTTCCTCTCCACTGTTGCCTAGTGCTTGCTCAAGTGGGACTGCTGGGTTTTCTACAATATTCTGTATATATTTATATAATGTGTAAGGTCTTATACCTTACACTGTAAAGTGCCTTGAGATGACTTATGTTGTGATTTGGCGCTATACAAATAAAGTCGAATTGAATATGTTTAATAGACATTCTTTCACAACTAACCACAATTACTGTGTTATTAATAAGCCTAGTGAGAAATAGGATTGCCTATTTTGAACATTCCTGAATAACCTGAGCTTACAGACACTGGTTTAGGTAGATAACTAACAAGTAAAAAGTAAAAGTGGCTACTTCCACATTCCACTTTCATATCTTATCAACATTTGGCTAGGATGTGTCTCATATCTCTTCCTGAGGTTGCAGTGAAAGAACCAAACTACATTTGGCTTGGCTGCATTTACACATTGTTTTTCCTGATTGCTGATAGTAAACTCAAACAGTTCTACACTCAATTTCTAAAGTAACTAAGCAGGAAATCAGTTTGAGTGGAGTGAAATGAGAAAAAAAGACAGTATTCTGCTTCAACAGTGCTGGCAGTACTGGTAAGCATACAATTAGAAAGGAAAAAAGGAGGTGTTGCAAAAAAAGGAAACCAGTAGCATGAGCTGGCAGTGGGCTGAACACAAAGGAGGAGCCAGCAGCTCTCTCTCTTTGGTTCCATTGAATGGGCAAGGCATGCCCAGCGGGGTTAACCTGGCAAACTGGTCTGCTACAAGGCTTTTCAAGGAGAACCAGACGCAATTGGCCTAATGGAAACACATTATTATTATTTTATTCTGAGGTTTACAAAAATGACAAAATCAGATCCTGCAAATTACCTAGACTAGACAAACTTTTCAATAACTTGTAAAGAGAGTGTACAATGATACAATTTCTCTTGTAACACTCTAATGTGATGCTTCGAAACACATTTGTTTGAGAGAGTTGAAACTCAGTCATAGCTGCTAATACACTCATGCTTCCAGAATACACAGTATTACTATGCTGAACTCTGCCATGTCAAATAGTCAGTGGCCAGGTGAAGAGAGAAAAGAAATAATATATATATATATAAATAAAATACAATCAGTCAGCTCTAACATGAATTATGTTACTACTGACTGATTATATACAGTTGCAAGAAAAAGTAAGTGAACTATTCTCAATTTCCTTGTTTTCTGCATAAACTGGGGATGAATGTGATCTAATCTTCACCAAAGTCACAAATATCAGCAAACACAACATTTCTAAGCTGATAAATGACAATCATGATCTTTTGTGTCTTTAAATCCCACCCTTAAACACAAACATAATGGTGGAAAACAAAGTAAAACAGTTGTTTAATAAATGGTTGAACCATCTTTTGCAGAAATAGCCTTCAAGCAAGAGCTTCCTGTAGCTGTGGATTAGACCTGCACCACGTTCAGGAGGAACCAGTCTTCCTCACAGAACTGCTTCAGATAAGCCATATTCTTAGGACGTTTGGTGTGAACATCTCTCTTCATGTCATTCCACAGCATATCTGAGTCATCTCCAAAAGGCTCTGACTGGGCCTTAGTAGTGTAGTGTAGTGTAGTAGATTTACTTACTGCTTAGGGTCATTGTCCTGCTGCATCACCCTGCTTCCTCTGAGCTTCAGCTTGCAGACAGACACTTTGACATTATTCTGTAAGATATCTTGATAAACTCAAGAATTCATTTTACCCTCCATGATGGCAAGTTGTCCAAATTTTGATTATCCCTTTACCATACTACAATTTTTAGGATGGTCTTTTCAAGTTCACCTTACCCTTTTTACTCCACACGTAGTTTGTTCCCTCCCAAAAAACATTGCAGCACATCTCAGGTTTGCCAAAGACCACCCTGACACTCCACAATGCTACTGTGAAAAAGGTTTGTGGTTTGATGAAACTAACATTGAATTGTTTGCAGCACTATGAATGTTGTAAAAAAAAGAACTGCACATCAACAAGAAAACATCATCGCAAAAATTAAGTATGGTAGGGGCATCATCAAGTTTTGGGGCTTCTTTGCTGCCTGTGGACCTGGACAGTTTGCCATCATGGAGGGAAAAATCAATTCCCAAGTTTATCAAGGCATCCTACAGGATAATGTCAGAATGGCCATGTCCACCATTTAAAGCTCAGAATAAGCCCAATAATGCAGCAGGACAATGACCCTCTGAATGGCTTTGGAGACACAAAATCCATCTTTTAGAGTCACCCAGCCAGAGCCAAGACCTCAGTCCAATGGAAATGCTGTGGAATGACATGAAGAGAGCCATACATACCACATGTTAATATCTCTCTTCAGAATATAGCTGAGCTGAAACAGTTCTATGAGGAAGAATGGTCCAAAATCCATCCTGGATTGTTTTTCCACCATAATTTTGTATGTTTAATGGGTGTGTTCAATAAAGACATGAAAGATCATAATTTTGTTTTATTGGCTTAGAAATATTGTGTTTGTTGATATTTGTGACTGTGGTGAAGATCAGATCACATTTTATGACCAATTTGTAATTGAAGGGGCACAGAGTGATTCTGGTCACCACAGCTGTTACTCACATGATCTCCGCATCCCCATGAGTCCTGTTAGACACATAAACAGCATAGCAGCTTGGCTACAGCCTTGCCTTTAGGTGTGGAAGTTCAACTTCACATAAGATAATTATCACACAGAAACCTGATCCTCCCCACAATATGTGAGCACAGTGAAACACAATCAAAGTGGCACTACAGTGATCTCATGACCTACATTGCACCAGACTTTAAAACAGACCAGGTTCCAACCAGTGCCACCACCTCCCATTCACTGCACTCCGGCTTTCCACTACAGTATATGAGCCATTCCACTATAACCTACCCTCTTTACTTTATAGAAAATGGGGACTTGGTGTGGCTGAAATATTTTGATCTCTAGTCATGTTACAATGGAGGTATTCCATCTAATATTTCCACTGTATAGCCTGATGTTTGCTGTCTACCAGCTGTTGCCAGCTCCAATGCTAATTCTGACTAACAACTGAGAATCACACTTACACAATTGATTGCCTTCTGCACACAAGTTCTGCCACTAGTATTGTCAACTACAGCCATGAACAATATTGACAGCTGAGGCACTTTGGTGATTGTAAAATTGTTTCCCTGGAACTAAGGAAGGAATGTAAGAGAGGAGCAAATACATGGGAAAAAAGAGGGCGGAAGGGTAGCATGTCAGGGCGTGAAAGTAAAATTTCCCACAACCAAAACTGACATATTCAGTTTTTGCTATCTAACAAAATCATTGATTAAGTCCCAAACAAATTGCATTTACAGTCTTATACAGCAGGGCAAAGAAAATAATTACATTTTCCTGAGAAGTGAGAACCAGCAAATGTTTTGCATTTCATGCCAAAATGACTAAATCAATTATTCAAATATTAAACATTGATCAATAACTATCTAAACTTATGGTCCTCACTTACATAGGGCTTCTCTACCTTCTCTGTACTCAAAGTGATTTAGAGTGTTGCAAGTGCTCTAAAGGACAGATCCTTATATATACACAGAAAAATATGACTTGTTGTAACAATTAATAAATTAGTTGACAGAAAATAAGTCATCAACTGTTCTAAACTGATTTCACCACTTTCACTAGTGCAATATAGAATGCCACATCCAGACCACAAAGCACTTACTGTAGTTTTAAGCCACAAGCACAGATGTTAAAACAAAAAAACACATTGAAAATGGTTATACTGAAACACAGGGGAAGGTGCCATGTACTGGAAGAAGCAAATCTTTTACATTGAGAGATATGACTGCATTATCACACAAAATAGAACTTGATTGGAAAAGTCCACTCATAGTAATGAAGTCTCAGTTGCTATTTCTAGATTTATAAAATCTCTGTCTCAACCCCCCCAACCGCGATCCCAAAATCTCACCATCCTGCATACCAGTTCACTGGTGCTAAACACTACAGCCTGCACTTCAAGCTGCTGAGCTGTAATTCATGCTAATTCAGAACGCTGGTCTCCCATTTTGCTCTATTTTGGAACTGTGAGTGTAAACATTTATTTGCTCATTGGTCCTTGCTTGTGGAACCTACTTTTAGCATGATGCAAAGGCAGTGGTGAGAGGAGACAGAAGCACACAGAGCGGTGGCCATAAGAGGTCTGAAAATACACGAGACTCACCTCATCTTGGCAGTTTACATATGGTGAACACTCAACACAATAGTTATCCTACCCAGGAGTGATTAACCAACACAGATCAGACCAAGACCAAGTGTGTAACGTGCAGTCCAGGAGGTCACAGGGCACCCTAGGGTAACATCTAGGAAGTTAAAGGTCTCTCTTACAGTGGCTAATATCAATGTTCCTCAGTCTACCATTAGGGTTCCTCCTCTCCACTACTCTCCAGTAACATGGGGAGAAGTGACAAGAAGGAAGCCACTACTCCCACAAAAGTACAATGTTACCCGTCTACAGTTTCCTCATATGTACGCTACCAGTCAAAAGTTTGGACACACATGGAAATGACCATGTTGGTGAAAGAAAAGCAGATTTTATAACATCACGTTGATCAGAATGAATGTGTAGACATTATTAACATTGCAAATGACTATTGTAGCTGTTTTTAAATGTTTTCATAAAGATACAGAGGCCTATCA
>JAUMHL010000320.1:0-10283 GCA_032362345.1 Sandelia bainsii | reverse complement strand
TCATCTTTGGCCCTGATCAGTTTAATTCTTAGATCCACAGAGTTCAAAAGAAGACGTTCGCAAAATAATATGTCGGCATGAAGGGGCCCATAGACTTGAAATTCTCTAGATTCTACGCTAAAGCCACCCCTTTTATTGAACCCAGTATTATCTCCATCTGTTTGAAAGGAATCCATATGCCCAGCAGTGTCTTTATAAAAGAGTCCTGCCGTGAATTGGTTTTTGAGTGTGTCCGGTGAATAGTTGAGTAATATTTCGATCATTGCTCTGTAAGGTTGAGTGGCAGAAGACTGACTGATCAAACGGTCTCCCAAAGTCACATCACATTGACTAAATATGGTATTTAAAGGGTAATTGATTCCTACAGCGGCGTCTCTTGCAAGGTCAGACCCATCAGTGTTGGTAATTTTTAATCTGAGATGCCACAAGGTATTGTTTAAATCCAGGTATTTTTCACCGTCGCCGGAGATAAAGAATTTGATTGGCGAGGAATCACCCAGAGCGGCTATAGGTCTGGTTTCCACGTAGCTGCTTTGCTCCACAGATAACTGAGTCATCGGTGCTGTGAAAAGGTTGAGTTCCGTTTTTGTGCATTCAGAGGATTTCGGATGCACAAGCGCCATGGTTTTTCTTTTAAAAAATATCGTTTTGAAGATGAGACTTGTGCCCTTGATGCTTGCGTCGTCGTACTGACAAAGTCTTGCCTTTGGTCCTACGCTTTTTTTTTAGATTGCACACGTGTACCCAGAGGTCTCTTGCGAGGTTGACGTGAGAGAGTCATCAAACCGGAGCCTTCGTGCTCACTGACAGTAGGGGTGTTCTTTCTGGTGAGAGCCGTGGTGATCACATCTGACGCTATGTTTTTGGCTGCTGATTTTACGTGGGGTTTAGCAATTTCAAAACCCTTGCGTACAAAGGGGACCACAAATTTAGACAGTCTTGAAAACACAGCACCCAAACCCCTACCGTACAAAACAGGTGATCCGGAAAAACCCGGAAGACCGTGTCCAACTTGATTCACATAGTAATGTACAAAATGGTTAGGGTCTTGATGAGAAAAAGGAACCATAACCATGTTGTCTTAGATGCTGAAACTTTTACTCGGACTGAAATGAAGTTTGATCACGACTTTTCCGTAAGTAAAATTTATGGTTCAATTTTGATCTGATTTTACCTCGACATGAATCGCCTCAATATGTTTGCGTGAAACAGGAACGTAGTGTACCTTGTCGTGTGATGACATCCCCAAACTGTCCTGCTATATCAACCATGCGTAACAAGGGGGAATAACTGTCTCCCACCATTTGATATTGCACAATGTCTGTATACACAAAAAGATTGTACAACCCCGCCTTGATATCGGCACAGTAGGGAGCCGTTCTTCTGCTGTTTACACTAATCCAAGCGTCGGGCTGAAAACCTAAGATGTATGCCACTGTAGAATAGAACCAAACGGGATATTTAGGGTCCCCCGTGATCATCACCTTCTTTAGTTCATTGTCAAATTTTAATGTAACATCCACGTTGATCTGTCTGAAATGACGGTTCAACTCAATCAAAACCTGGTCTACGGTAGAATAAGATCCTCCTGAGAATTTTCGCGAAATAATATGGTTCAATTCTTCCTTCGTTCTCACCTCAAAATAGGCCTGCAATGACGGTATATTATACCACATATGTGGATAAATTATTTCACTGATCCCAACCTCCCAGGACCCTTCCAATTCCAAGGTTTTGGCTAGACTCACGGTAAAATCAGAATTAGTATTGTTTGGAAAAAGAGATCAATTAGAGTTGGATGGTAAAGGGATGTAAAAATCTTTCCCATCCATGGTGTAAAACCTATATGTTTTTTTAAGCCTTTAACTGATGTTTGTACGGAATCCAACTGTCAAATTTTGAAGAGTAGCCTTTCCACCTCACAAGCACATATTTTCCTCGTTTCTCTTTTCTTGCCTCAGGATTTTCTCCACTTGATAAGCTTTATCTTTTCCTATTTTCACTTTTTGTAATTCTGCTTCGTAAAATGTACCTTGAATGACATCACCGTCATAATCCTAGAGTTTATATAGGGGCGGTATACGTTGTATGCACTCTGAGACGGTAAACAGTTCGTCCATATAAGTTTGTACCTACTGTTTATCAAATACTCCTTTTAGTTTTAAATTCTAACCACATCACCCTCTTTAAAGTTCATTTTTAACTTGTTCTGACGAAGAGGGAGTGTACCATACATGTTTTGAAACACTTGAACATTATCGCTTGTGACTTGCACAGGTTTCATTTTAATGCTCCGGTGATAACTATGATTGTAACTTTTCACCAAATCTTGAACCACATCTACATATCTCCTTGTATTCTTAGCTGTAAAATAACGCCACATGCGGTCTTTTAAAGTACGGTTAAAGCGTTCCACAACACTGGCCTTTAGGTCACTTCCTGTGGCAAAATGCGAGATATTGTGTTTTTTCATCATTCTAGCAAAAGAGGAATTAAAAAATTCTTTTCCAGCGTCCGTCTGAAGTTTTTTCGGGACTCCGCCTTCGTCCAACACAGAGGCAAACGCTCTAGTTACTTCTGCCCCAGTTTTGTTTTTAAGTACTCTCACATAAGCCATTTTTGAAAAAATATCAATTACCGTCAATAAAAACCGAAAACCATCATTGTGTTCGGCTAAGGCCTGCATATCGCACAAGTCGGCTTGAAATTGATTCAAAGGATGTCTGACGAATACTCTGTTTCTCTTGAAATGTAACCTTGCAGGTTTGTGCAGTGTGTAAGCATCCTCCCCCGCTAGCCAATCTTTTAACTGTTCTGTTTTTATTTTCGTGCCTGTTTTCTCTTCCAAACCTCTACACCCCCCAAGAGATCCTGGATCTGAAGGGTTATAGTACACCTTTTTTATGAGGCGTTCGATTTGTTTTCCTTCTGCCATC
Organism: Sandelia bainsii; assembly: GCA_032362345.1. Lineage (NCBI taxonomy): Eukaryota > Metazoa > Chordata > Actinopteri > Anabantiformes > Anabantidae > Sandelia > Sandelia bainsii. Next base: position 7,347 of record JAUMHL010000320.1, on the reverse strand, counting down.
CTAACGGTAAATGTTTTACTTGATAGAGTGATGTAGGATTATAAAAATTTTGCCACGCCGTGTGTTACAGTAAAAAGAGTTTAATAATTTTTGATTATACATGAAGCACTGGGAAATACAATATATGTTTTCATAACCAAACAATGAAATACGTAAATAAAGATTACAATAATTACGATTGGTTTTTCAACACATGGATAAAATGCAACAAAAGATGTTTGGCGTTATTTTCACAGATAAAATCATGCACTCCCTTCCACATACGGTGTCTGTCCACTGACTGTCCATTTTTCATTTTATGCACAATAACATCCACCATCAAGGTGTAAACACACAACAAATCACACACGTTAATACATGATCAGAATCCTGCATGTGATGGCAGAGTTGAACCATGACTTAATCCAGAGACAGATCCTCAATGTTAGCCAGTTGGTTTATGTGATGAGTCCACTCAGTGTGTGTGTTTCTGATAAGATTCATAAGATAGATGAGTCGGTCTAACCATGCATTTTTGTCACATGGGGGAGGGTCTCTGAAAGCAGCTTAGCTACAACATTTTCTAAAAGAGCTGTAATTTGCTGAACGAGAATATAGATACACACACTTTGCATGATACGTGTAGGACAATTACCCATTTAAAACATTTTTTTTCCGTCCTTGGCAGTCCAACGGGTCACAGCTTTATGCAGAATGAGATCGGCCTTGGAATTTCCCATCTCGTGCTCAGCGGCCTCACAAATCTGCCTGATGGATTCCAAAATGTAACTAGAATCCTTCAGTTCGTGTAGGAAGGCCTGGGCGGCCCCTCTCACTTGCTCAGGATTTGCCTTGAAACCTTGCGATTCCAAAACATACATCAACATTGCAGCAACACTCTTTGTCCAGAGTTTTTTCATAAGCGGCTCAAAATGGTTGAAGAAAAAATATTTAGATGGTTCAAAAAGGCAGGGGTGTTATGTCTGACTCAGATGGTCAACCTCACAACCGTAACAGGTTTCAGTCAGACGTCCACTCACCAAAATGCGTATGAGTTCAGTCACAGTCAGTTTAACAATGTCTAGAAAAACAACTAATCAAACCGTCGGGATCATTATGAGGTGGCGATCCCAGTGGCTGAGGAAGATCAGGGACCACATCAACCGGGGATGGCGGTGGGGTAGGCGGAACCCAGTACAGTCCCTCAGCCTGAAAAAGATCCGGGGCTGTGTTCTAGTACAGGTTCATGACTGAAAAGAAAAGAAAAAAAAAAAAGCAGTCTTATAAGGTCAGAGAAAGAGGGGCGGAGTTACATTATGGGGCGGGTTCATACACATCACAAATACATTGAGGAGGGCACAACCAATATTCACTCAATTCAAACAGTCTATCGATAGTGTCAAATTTTTCTCTCTCCAATAACCACCACGAGCTCAATGGAACTGTCAAACTCAGACATTCGTCGTCACTTTCCCTGACAGAGCCCATTTCCAGCGTTGATTTCTCCATGTCGGCTGAAACGCTGAAAATCACATGGTCGCTCTCTCCACTAAACCACATGGAAAGAAAATGTCCGGCCTCCTCAGCATCAATCCTCTCTCCCTGCGATTCAGGTTCCCCAAAAATGCTTTTTAACTCATTGACGGATTCTAAAAGCAACATCCAGTCCTTGCGGTCAAAGAAAACTTGTTGGCCGTTTTCTTCATCTATATGCTGGCGGAAGAGACGTATCACCCCCTTTTCAAAGTAAAATTCGTACCCCCACACATCGCCCTCTACAATCCATTGCGCATAGAGGAGATGAGCAGGCGGAAGACCGATGATCTTCCTAACTTCTCCGTCGTGAATATTGAACGCCATATTTCTTTTCTCTTCACTGTTGGTATTCCTTTAACCTTCTCTCACTTATATTTTGTGAATTAGCTCCACCTACGGGGAGGCACCCTGTATTGGTTTATTTCCCATATGTTTTATTTGATTTTTTTTTTTTTTTAAAGGTGTGAACCAGATGTGACATAATTTAAATTAGATGCCAAAATGTGAGGCGGGCCTGCTCAGAGGCGTAGTTAGGGGCGGGACTTCTGGATTTTGACAGCTGTCAATCATTTTGACAAGAACCCTCTCCTATATCTCTCTGACATAATGTTTAGGTCAGGAGCTCAGTGATGCCCTGGTCAGGATCTGGGAGGAGATATTCAAGATTCAAGATTCAAAAAACTTTATTTAGTATTTTGGCATGTCACAGCAGCTCTCAGTTCAAACAGAAAGAAAGAAAGAACCCTAACCAGAAAAGATTAACACCAACACAAATACTAAATACTCAATTTACAGAATAAAAATACGTAATAAAAATTAATAAAAATGAGTCAGAAATAGGTCATTTCCAGTCATTCTCAGTCCTTGTTGTAATGTAGTGAAGTTATCGGATTACATAAATATGATTATGATAGTTGTCCTCCCCCCTCCCCTTTACATAAAGGAGAGGAGTTGTACAGTATTATGGCCGTCAGCAGAAATGATTTTCTGTGGCACTCTGTGGAGCACTTGACATTGATCAGTCTCTGGCTGAACGTGCTCCTCTGTCCAGCCTGTCCAGGACACTGAAGTGGGTGGGAGGGATTGTCCAGGATTGAGAGGAGTTTGTATTGTCTGAATACATCCTACAACTGCAGAGTCATCAGAGAACTTCTGAAGGTGGCAAAACTCTGAGTTGTATCTGAAGTCTGAGGTGTACAGGGTGAAGAGGAATGGAGACAGATCCGTCCACTGTGGAGCACCTGTGCTGCAGACCACAGTGTCAGACACACGGTTCTGCAGGCAGACGTACTGGGAGCGGTCTGTGAGATAGTCCATAATCCAGGAAATCATGGGAGTGTCAACAAGCATGTTTTAATTTCTCTCCTAGCAGTGCAGGCTAGATGGTGTTAAATGCACTTGAGAAATCAAAAAACATTATCCTCACAGAGCCCCCGGGCTTGTCCAGGTCGGTGTAGGTGTGATGGAGCAGATGAATGATGGCATCATCCACTCCAAGTTTGGGCGGGTAGGCAAAGTGGAGGGGGTCAAATATAGGTTTAACCAGAGGTCGGAGGGACTCCAGGATCAGTCTCTCAAAAACCTTCATGATGTGTGAGGTAAGAGCCACTGGTCTGTAGTCATCTAAGACACTGGGACGTGGCTTCTTATTCACAGGAATCAAGCAAGACTTTTTCCACCCAAGAGGAACTCTCTCCAGATGCAGGCTCAAGTTGAAAATGTGTTGGAGAACACCACATAGCTGGGGAGCACAGGCTTTCAGCACCCTGGGGCTGACTCCATCAGGCCCTGCAGCTTTGGTGAGGTGAAGTCTGTTCAGCTCTCTCCTCACCTGATCTACTGAGATGGTCCTTGTGTGAGTGGTGTCTGAGATGTGTGGAGGAGGGACAGAGTTTGCTGTAGTGGAGCTGAGGTGCAGGTGGCTCTGAGACCCGGCCTGGACAATCTATTTAAAAAATCATTAAATTCATTGGCCCGATTCACGGACCCCTCAGTCACCTGGCTGCTGGTCCTAAAACAGTGATGGTCCTCATGCCCCTCCACACCTCCCTGGTGTTCTGCTGCTGGAGGGTGTCAAACGGCGATTAATATGGCATGAGAAAACTCTGGGTAAATAATATGGACAGATTCTCACAGCCAGCAGTTCAATATCAGGGCTACAGACACACTCTCTAACATGAACATTACTAGGATGGCACCACCTGTTAACGTAAACGGCAAACCCTCCTCCTTTCCTCTTACCGCTCTCCTTCCTCCTCCTGTCCGCCTGCACAATATTGAAACAGTCCATGTTCACACTGGAGTCAGGAACACAGTCATGCAACCAAGTCTCAGTAAAACACATCAGGCTACACTCTCTAAAGATGTTCTCCATCTTTACCAGAGCTGTCAGTTCGTCCATCTTATTGTCCAGTGACCTGACGTTGCCCATATTTAGAGATGGGAGATGCGGCTTAAATCTTCTCACCTTCTCCCTGCACATCTCTCGTCTCCGTTCTTCATTGACTCCTCTCTGTTTTCTCCCACCTCAGCATCCCCTTGCCTCCCTCCTTCTTATCTCATCAGGGATGTTTAACGTTTTGGCCAAAGTTAAATCCTTAGTGTTGGTCAATCTCAGTGTGATCAGCTGATCCCGGATGTAAACAAAGCTGGCTCCATGGTGATGCAGCTGCTGCGCACCGGTCTCTTAGGAGCGAAAGTATGATTCCAAGTATGAAAATGGGAATAAAAACTCACTTGAACAACATGATTTGAGAAGGCAGAACTTAATTAACTAAACTAGTTACTGAAAAGACCGAAAAAATTAAATAAGTTAAAGAAAGTTAAAGAAAAAGACATCACAAAGAGAGAGACTGTGAAACACCATACACCGTACCCCAGGACACCATCCGTCATCTCATAAGGAGCACGCCCCGACTGAAAACACAGAGTTTGCAGAAGGAGTTAATGGACCATGTGTAGGTGGGTTAATACATCTTGAAATAAATTATCCATTTTATTTAAATGGGCAGCCACTTGATTTTTGGAGTTTTTGGGGGTAGTACAACTAACTTTTAACACAGCATTATCACTTTATGGAGTTGCTGTTGCATACTTTATATATCTTGCATGTATGGAGCAATATGAATGAAGCCACCACATGAATGTCGATTCCAATATTCATTTCATTCATATCTCAGGAACACCTTGAGGGAACTTCTTTAAAATTGGCTCAAATATCCACTTGGATGCTCAAATCAGGATGAACTGATCAGACTTTGATGATTAAAGGTCAAAGTCAATGTGTCCTCACAGCCATCAAATTCTCATGATACCACAATATCACAGGAACAGTTCACTTCAGCCAATGCCTGACACTCCTGGAGTATAGGCCACTGATCTCCAGAGTTGTCATTTGGTTCCTTCTCTATCTGGTACCAGGTGCTGTATATCCCATTTTCTTTATGTCTGCCTAGAGATCCTTTCACCAAGTGTGCTTTGCCCATTTTCTTTCCTCTTACCTTGAGAGTTCCATGTCAAAGCTTGTCTGGTTGTGTTTGATTACTTGCTAAAGAAACGCAGACAAGGGAGCATCACAGGAACGCCTTGAAGGAATTTCTTTAAATTCGGCATAAACATCCACTTGGACTCAAGCATGTACTGATTAGATTCTGGTGGTTCAGGATCAAGGTCTTGAAGGAATTGTATTACACCTGACTTAAACGTCCACCACAACACATGAATTAACTGCAACTTGACTGGTTGGTGGAGAAATATAACTGTTAGTTGGTCATTCTAGTTTTACTTCTGCTTTTGATCTCACTAACTCCTAGGAGAAACATGTCTCATAGATGCTAGCAACTAGCCACTAACTGTCTTCTGCTTGGTGCTGAGTTGGTGGTAAATTCATCTGCCAATAAGGGGACCAATACGATTGGAGCAGTGAGACTGTATAACTATAACCCATAAACTCTTAACACATGAAGTCGCCATTAGCCCTTCCTACCTCACAGCTCACCTTCCACTAACTCTGCGGGAACGATTTGATTGGTCGATGGAGCGCCGACACCTCACTGTCATTGGCCGTGCGGCCTTGTCAATTACAAAAGCAACCCCACTCAGGATGGATTAGGCACCATTTGCCGAACCTAAGTAGTTATATTGTACATCAAGTAGGAAGATTTTTTTAATTGGTAGCCCACAGTGCTTGGCGGAGAGTTACCGTTCGTCTTCGCGAAAAGCTTCTGGACGGTGTGAACAGAATGTCACGTTTGACTCTCACGTCTCACCAAACAGATGTGGATACACTGCTCAGGAGCTGCCTAATTAAGGTGAAAGGGAAGGCAGAGGATCCCTGTTCAACCAGAGAGTGGATGACCTGCCCTCAGAAACAGGACCATGATCTGAAAATGCTGCCATATACCGGACCCTGTTCTTCCTCTCCTCCTTCCTTTTTTTTTTTTTTCTCTCTCTCTCTGCTTGGCTGCTTCAAACTGAGTCAGCGTGCACAGAGAGGACAAACTGAGAGACAGCAGCGACTTTAGGAGGAGGAAGAAAGACGACAACAACAGCCAGCCGTGATCTCTGACCTTGTCACTCACTGTGAAAAAAAGAAAAAAAAAGCTGCTTCCTGTATCCGATGCGGATTGTTTGCTGCTCCTGCTCGTTGGGTTTGATTTACGAATTAATTTCTAAACTCTAAAGCTCACACCAAGTGTTTTAAGAGTTATATCAGACGCTTGTATTACTCAAGCACTTGTTTTAAAACTCCTGCTAACTGTATTATTTTGTTTTCTTAGCTCTTCTAGCTTGTTCTTGTACTATTAGCTATGGCTTCTCTGTCTCCCTCTGTTTCTCCCTCTCTGTCCTGCTCAGTTTGCCATATGTTTAGCTTCTCCTTTAGCGGTAATGGTATCTGTAACAAATGTAGCTAATTTGTAGCGTTGGAGGCGAGGTTGGCCGAATTGGAAACTTGGCTCCGCACTATGGAAAAAAAACCCACCAGTTCACCAGCAACCTGTTCACGTTTCAGATCGATTTTCTCCGCTCAGCGACACACCCGCTGAGAAACCCACTCTGATTATTGGCAGCTCCATAGTCAGAAACGTGAAGTTAGAGACTCCAGCGACCATAGTCAAGTGTATTCCCGGGGCCAGAGCGGGCGACATCGAGTCCTATTCAAAACTCCTGTCTAAGGATAAACGTAAGTACCGTAAGATCATAATTCACGCAGGACGTAATGACACCCGACTACGCCAGTCGGAGGTCACTAAAATTAATGTTGCATCGGTGTGTAACTATGCAAAAACGCTGTCGGACTCCATAGTTTTCTCTGGACCCCTTCTCAATCTGATCAGTGATGACATGTTTAGCCGCATGTCGTCATTTAACCGCTGGTTGTCTAGGTGGTGTCCAGATAATGTGGGCTACATAGATAATTGGAAAACGTTTTGGAGAAAACCTGGGCTGATTAGAAGAGACAGCATCCATCACACTTTGTATGGTGCAGCTCTTATTTCCAGAAATATGGCAGAGTTTATTAGACCTCCTAAACCCTGATATCCCGGAGTGGAGCCCAGGACACAGAGTCGCAGTCTTACACTCCTCTCTGCAGCTTCCTTACAGCCGTCACCCCCCCCAAAACTATCACCACCCTATAGAGACTGTGTCTGCTCCCCGTCCATCTAATTTGTATAAATCAAAAATTAACACAAGAGGAGTGAATCATAAGAATTTAATAAAAATAAAAACAACAACTCTTACAGAACATAATAAAAACAATTAAATGTGGATTATTAAATATCAGATCTCTCTCGTCTAAATCCTCGTTAGTAAATGACTTGATAAGTGACC
>JAUMHL010000319.1:0-10292 GCA_032362345.1 Sandelia bainsii | reverse complement strand
TGCCACCAGGTGTCCCCAGACTCTTCCTATTCCATTTCACAGCCACAGACCTATTACTCCTCCTGCCTGCATGTCTTTTATGTATGGTAATTTCCCTCACTTATGTTTTAGTCCCTTCCACTAAAGATACATTGAGAGAAAAAGAAGTGAACATAGATGAAGTGAGATAATGTGTTATTAGAGACATGAGACACTCTTTCCTCTGAACAGTCATCTGCAGCAACATCTGTTTGTAATGGTGGTGGTTCACCAGGAATTTGTATTTGCTCATAAACTCGCTGTCTAAATAATAATATTTAGGATCCTCAATGTGCTTTTATCCTCAGTCTGTCTGTGTGTTTGAGAGTTTCAGCTGTTTGACATCTGACGTCTTCACATTTCTTAAACAGCTACATGTCTGTATTTATACTGTGCTCACATCAGACAAACCATAGTGTGTGTTGTGTTGTTCAGACGTCACTGTATGCACATAAGTACATAGTTTGTAATACCAGCAACGTGTGTATTTCTCTTGTTCTCTTGCGTCTCTTGCTATTGCTCCTGAAACATTGCTCCTTAATCCTCGCTCCTCAGAGCTGATATGAGAGACATCCTTCAACATGGATGACTGGAACAACATTTGAATAGAGTTAGGATCAAGGAGTGAGGAAAGAGCATATACAGTATTAGATTTGAGATGCCCTGCGATGGATTGGCGACCTGTCCAGGGTGTACCCCGCCTCTCGCCCGATGACAGCTGGGATAGGCTCCAGCACCCCCCGTGACCCTTACGAGGACAAGCGGTTAAGAAAATGGATGGATGGATGGTTGGATTTGAGATGCACCCTTTTTCCCACTTTCCTGCCTTTACCACTGCCTGACTCTCCTCCTCCCATACTCACCTGTTTCCACTTGACTCAGTCACCTGTCAGCATAAAAGCCTAAATATACCTATATGACTAATTACCCTTCACTGCTTGTTCTTTACTGGATCTGTTTGCTACAAATCTATGTGTTTGTCCCTGCCTAGTTTGTCTGCCAGCTCCTTACCTTGAAAGTAAAGACAAATGCACTGGGCTCATTTTCATTCTCTAACCATCCTCTGTCTGTTGTCATATTGTTATCAGGTAAGATGTTTACTGCTGAGAGAGCTAAAATAAAGTGGCCATTAAACAATAATTTTAATTGTAAGTGTCTTGTGGTCCGAACCAACGCGTTAGTTCCTGGGATAGCCAAAATGGAACAAAACATTTCTGAAGTAGTAATTTTGGAAAATAACAAAATATCACTTTCATCAGTCTAGCATGGTACCATTGGCAGATTTAAAAGCAAAACATAACATTGGAGATTAAATTGTGAAACCCTACTGTTTGATCTCGCTCTTTTACATGCTTCTTCAGGCAAGGATTGACTGGCTCACCTTTCAAGGCAATAGAATTTTTTTTCCACCACTAGTGATGTACCATTGTCTACGGATGAAGGTGACGTACACAGTTCGAAATCAGTCGTGTAAAGAGAAGGTTTTGATCTGTAGCCACATTGAAGTTTTACTGCTCAGTTGGTCAGCAGCGAAACAACATGGAGGTCAGAGCTCTCTGCATCAGACTGTAAGTATTGTCTCACACGGCATTTATCATTTATTATGTGACTTAAATGAGTGAAACACATTTATCTATTTATTTTTAAGTTTTCTGTTTTACCTACTGCTCAGATTTTTAGATCAACAGTAGAGGTTTGATGTTCAAATTTGGCTGATACAAATATATGTCTGATATATAAAATATGTCTGATGTTCAGCTCTTCCTTTGTCTCCCCAGTGCTGAATGTGTTGATGCTGGTTGCAAATGTTCAGCACAATTATGCTGAAGATGACGGTAAGTTACAGTTAGTATATTATTTGTCCAAAATGGTAACTAAAATATACATGTTTTTAATTAATATATCATAGTTAGTTCAGTAAATTTAGTCATTCACAAGTAAATAAAACATGTACATTTCACACTTTTCCCCAGCAACTTATTACTGAATAAAATTAGGTTTCAGCAGCTAAAGTATAACCACTTTGGAAATCTATAAGTAAAAATTCTCTTTCTCAGATGCAGCTTTTGCTTGGATCATTCCAACCAGACTGCAGATCTTTGACTACGGTTCCATCTCTTGAGAGTTCTCCATCTGTGAGAGTTCTAACAACGCAACTGGATGGAGGGTGTTCAGGAGACGCAAGGGAAAAGTCGGCGCTTGTGTCAGTAACTGGGAGACAACGTCACCGTCCGCCTGTGTCATCACACCCGTTTATCTATCAGACAGTGGAGAATACTGGTGTGAGAATGGAGACGGAAAGAAAAGCAACACTGTCAACATCACTGTCACTGGTATGTTTACTGTTCATAAACAGCATCAAAGATGATGTACATGCATTTTTTTATTGAAATCATTCAGAATATAATAATTAAAAAGTCTCTATTACAAGAACATCCTTTATAAAGAATATCTATAAGAATATATAAATATCAAGAAAATGTAAAGTGTGACTCATATAATGTGGTCTCAAAAAATCTGACTAAGTTTTGGGCCATAATTCAATCTTCAAAATTCAAAGTTCTTCTTAAAAATGATCAGGCAGAGAGACAAAAATCAAAGTGTAAAAGGTTTATTGTCAAAAGGAAAAATAGACAAGTAAACCAGTGAGTAAGACCCCGGAGGGTCAGACTACTGTCTATGCGTTGAGCTTCTCTTTTATAGAGTTTGAAGACCACACCTATTGTTCAAGTGTACATCTTGCCTGCATTCCTCTGTGTCATGTGCTATACTTTTTTTCCCCGTCAGCATCTTACTGTTTCATGTGTTACATCAGTTAGCACTCTCTCTCTCTCTCTCTCTCTCTCTCTCGGTATTTCCTTAGTCAACATTTTATTCTTCGCCATCTTGGGGAATCCCAGTACCTTTCCACGTCCTCTGACTGACCCCTCTTTGTTACAGTCAAGTTTAGATCAGCCCTCTTCTTCTGACAAACCCATTTTCATCAGATGATTTCCTTTCGCCCTCAGCAGGCCACTCATGTTATACATTTTTCCTCTTAGATCTGAATCGAGTCTTTACTTAAGAGTTATGTAATATGTTATACTTTACTTTTAGTTTGTGCGGGCTAATTTAGTTTCAATGTAGGCCTTCTGAGGTCAAAGGAAGTTTTACACCTATATATTTTAAATTTTACTTTTTATGGGATAACACAGGATAATACAGCATAGTATTTGATAGAAAATTACACTACAATAAACATTATCATATAGAATATTATATCTTAAGGAGATAACCAGAGTACTGGTGCTAAAAGTGATGTAATATGAAATGTGTTTGTTTGTTTTTTGTTCAAAGTTGAGGAGTCATGCTATGTACTAATTAGAACCTTTGAATTTACTCCTTGTATGAAGTATAGTACATGTTTGCAGGTATAATTGTCAAAATTAGGTGAACATTTAACATTTTTCACCAGCTTAACATTGTTTTTATTCCAAGTGATTGAACATTTATTGTCTGACAAACACATTTTTCATAATCAGCTGGTTGAGTGATCCTGGAGAGTCCTGTCCTTCCTGTGGTGGAGGGAGAAGCTATGACTCCTTTGGAGAGATGAACATTAGAAAGATTTTTAAATCCAATGAAGTCTTCTACAAGTGCAGCATCTCTGACTTTGGAGAATCACCGGAGAGTTAGTTGAGAGGAGGTGAGATACTGAGGAGTTAATAGCAGTAATACTACTTGCATGTCCTTCTGCCTAATATCCAACTAAAAATGAAAGTGCAATGTTTTGTTTTTTGTACAAATCGAACAAATAATAGATAGCATGTTAAAAACTCTGGTGGTGGAGTGGTATCTGACAGTTTGACAGAGCTGAGCTTTTTCCTCTTTATGTTAATGCACCTGATGACTGTTGATTCACATCAGTACACTCAACTAGATTTTGTAAACAAACAAATACTGTGCGATGATTTTACCATATTCAGTCATTATTTGGTTAATACTGATGACCTTAGATGTCTTATTGAATTGACATTGTCATGTCTTTCTGCACTAAGTGTTTGACTGTTTCATGTTGTTCCACTGTCTTTGCAGCAGTTCACAGAGAGACTGACGTATCCTCAGACCACTCCTGTCATATATATCTCATCTTGAGGACTGTTTTCACCATTGTGATGGTGGCTCTGCTTCTGCTCCTAGTGGGACTGCTTCACTGTGGGAAACTACAGTTACACAAAAATAAATGATAAGGACAATGCTGGAATGGTCAGCATGATATTAACCGTGTATTATGTCTGATGCTTTTTGTTTTGTTTTGACTGAGCTCTGTTTAATTCTCACTATACCCCAAACCTTATGTTGCTGCAGTATAAATGAGCATTAACAAACATATAATCATGTGATTATGTTTTATGTATCACAGACTGTGGCAGGTTTCACTGGTAAAGTAGCTACAAATGCTGGTAGACTTAGGGTATGTTTGCTGCATGTTTTGTTTTTTTACATTGGCTTTTAGCATTTAAGTAAAACATTAAACCACATACTCAACTATATTAAAACTGCTTATTTATATCTTATTTTACTTTAGACGCTGCATATGCAGGTGATATTTTGAGCTTCTAAGCGTAACTGACTGTGGGAACGACTGTTGTGGTGAATTGCAGTGTTTTCAGTTTTTTCTTTTCCCCTTATATGTGAGCTAGTGTTTAAAGAAACATAATTATCAGGACCAGCACTTAACTTTTACTTAAGTAACATTTTGCACTTTTTTGGACTTCTACTTCTAACTCTGTATTTCTAGACTATGTTAATGATACTCAAGCAAAGGTTCTCTGCTTTCTTCACAAACATTTGTCTTTACATACAAACACAACTTTTCCTGTGCCATTGTTTTGTCATTTCCCATTTTCCAGTTGCTGACATTTCACACTAAATAAATAAATACCAGTGTAGAATTATTCCCATAAGTAAATGAACAAAGAAACAGTTGCTATAGGTTTGCCATAATCCACAGAGGAAGAGGAGGATCCCACTTACATACATTTACATCAGCTGTATTTCACTCTAATGCTCAGTGAGCAGCAGGACAACATGAAGGTTCCAGCTCTCTGCTTCAGATTGTGTGAGTACTGAGACTATTTGTCTCTAAAATAAATGCTGTAAAATCAATTACTGTAAAATAATGTTTAGATGATCGTTTGCTTTTCATTAGTTTTAAATTAAATTATGTACTTTATGTAAAGTTACAATTATCTTTGGTAGTTTGCTCACTGATGGGAAAGCACTGTTAAAAGGACATAGTGAGGGATAAACTGCTCAAGAAAAAACAAATACTAGACATTTACATTTTGACACACTGATACAAAAATTTGTTTATCTCTCCAGTGATTAATGTGTTGTTGCTGTTGATTGTGCAACTTCACCCCAGTTATTCTCTGGAAAGTGGTAAGTAAGACTTACATGATCAATTGCTTACAAAAGAAAGCTACTGCTGAACGTTTACTCTCCATTTCAAAATTTTGAGGAAAATTAATGTAACATTTGATATAAAAATAGGAAATATGCTTAAGATAGAAAATTGCTGGGGTCACCAATGAAAAACTGCAATTTAAACTTTTTAGCATGAAGTAATTACTTTTGTAAAAGTTATGTATCACCACAATGATAGCTACCTTGTTTTTATTTACATTAAATCATGTTTTGAACAGTGGGTATTTAATTAATATTAAAAAAAACAATTGATCTTGATCTTATTCTTTGTGTCTGAGATGCAGGTTTTCCACAGGTTGTTCCTAACAGACAGCAGCACTTTGCATATGAGACCTTTGTTGTCAGCTGTGAAAAATTTAATGAACTGACTGGATGGAGAATGTGAAGGAAAATCAAGAGAGTTCCTACAATGTGTGCTAATACCTGGGAGAAATCAACAGGACCTTGTGTAATTCAAACTGCATATCCAGAAATTGACAGTGGAGAGTACTGGTGTGAAATGGGAGGAGTGAGGAGAAGTAACTCTGTTAACATCACTGTCACTGGTTTGTAAATAGCAACACTCACTCCACAAGATCATATTTTCAGCATAAAACAATTCTTATTTTTATTTTTACACTGCATGTTGTTCAGCAGGTTCTGTGATCCTGGAGAGTCCAGTTCTCCCTGTGATGGAGGGTGATAATGTGACTCTGCGCTGCAGAAAGAAGCAGACGACTTCCAACCTCACTGCTGAATTCTCTAAAGATGGCTTCTTCATGGGGAGCAGCTCTGAAGGAGAGATGACCATTCACGGTGTTTCCAAATCTAATGCAGGATTCTACAAGTGCAGCATCTCAGGATCAGGAGAATCACCAGAGAGCTGGCTGACTGTTACAGGTGAGACAGTGGATGATTGATGATTTTATTCAGATGATGCTTTATATTGAACCTCTCCACAGTTTGATAGAAGTAATGAAAATGATTTTCACATTGTCTGTGTTCTAGCTGAGAAAGAGCAACATGTGAAAACAGTCACAGGTAAAGTTTTTTTATTCCTCAGTGACATCATCACATGATGAGTTTGACTGTTTCATATTGTTCCACTGTCTTTGCAGCAGTTCACAGAGAAACTGATGTCTTCCCAAACAACTCCTGTCATATTTATCTCATCCTGAGGACTGTTTTCACCATTGTGATGGTGGCTCTCCTTCTGCTGCTGGTGGGACTGCTTCACTGTGGAAAACTGTGGAAAAAAAGGAGAATGCTGGAGTGGTCAGTGTGATAACAGCCACACATTATGTCTGTTTGGATTTGAAAGAAGTCTATTTTACTGAACTGTGTGTTGCTCCAGTAGATCGGAAAGAGCAATAACCACATTAACCATATTATATAAGCACGTTATATATGTTTCTCTTTGAGCACCACAGACTGGTAAAATAGCTACAAAAGCTGTTAGACTTACTGTACTTTTGCTGCATGTTCATTTTGACCTCGGCTGCTAAAGTAACATTAGAGCAAAGCATTAAACAACATACTTAACAGACGTGTTGTCTATTTTAAAAAGGCGCCTTCTTTTTTATCTGATTTTATTTTAATGCAGGTGATAGATTGTTGCAGAAAATATTATTTAAATCTGCCATGAAAGTAAAAGAACTGATCATCTATCATCATCTATAATATTTGAGTTTTTAAGTGGTCACACCAGTCTTGTCAACAGACAGTCAAATTGTTTATCCCTGTAGTGATTAATGTGTTGTTGCTGTTGTGTGCACAGCTTCACAGCAGTTATTCTCTGGAAGATGGAAAGTAACACTTACATGATAAGTTGCTCAGAAATGAAGATACTGTGTCATGTTACATATATAAATGTCAAACATGAGGAACATTAAAGCAGCAATTTGATGTAGAAACAGGTTTAAGATGCAGGGGTCATAAGAATTTGGGACCAGCAAACAGGTCATTGTCCAAAAAGAATGACAAACCTAGTTTTTATATAGTTTAGCTTTTTTGCTACTAATAGTAATAATGAGGGCTGTTGAAATAATGTGTTGACTTTGATAAAGTAATCAGAGAAAGGCTAATGCATTAAAAAAATAAATGCTGATTAGTTGTATTTTGTGCAAGCATTCTAACAGTCTAAAAGTAGATGGTGTTGTGTGAATTTCAGCACCAGGGAGGACAAAGACCATTTACTAATGCACCCCAAAAAACAAACATCACAATATAAAACCAACTGAAGCAGAGCATTTTATACTCTGCAGAGTGATGTAGGGCTGGTATTTTATCTAATTTTTTCTTATCATTTGCATTGTTTTGTCACATTATTATCCAATAAAAAATAATAGTTAAAGTTGTGTATAAATATATAGCAAACAGCAAAATTATTAAAGCTAAAACATTAAGTATAGGCTGAAAAGTGCTCTAAGGGACAGTCCCAGTATAGTTTAGTGTGATGAGTGTTTGTGCCCATAAACTGCTGGTGATGCAGCAGATCGTTCAAATCTTGCCTGTTTGTGAATACCCCTTAGAAGGAGTGGGTTAAGGAATAGAAAGCCATGTGTGGGTAATATTTTGCTGCAAAATGGAGGTGGAAGAGTGTAGAATACCATCTCTTCTATTGTGTCTGCATTCCAGATTCAAAAAAACTTTATTAATCCCACCAGGAAATTGTTGAATACCATATCTAAAAAACACACATACAGTTGTATGTAACAGGAGGTAATTTGTGGAACTATCTCTGACCTTGTTACATTGGTGGAAGTATGCAGACTGGAAAGAGTGATTTGAATGAATTTTTGTTTTTTTTTAGGTCAAGCACATTTTGTTTGACTTAGATGAAGATCATAATTTAATCACCAATTAATGGAGAAAGGAATAAAATGCTTCTTGATGCTGCATATTATAAATTAGCAATTACAGGTTGGTTCATCTGTGTCTTTACATTAAGTCCTATAATATTTACTCATAAGCAAACATGGATTATTGTGACTGTGATTGTAATATGTAAATGGTCAGACACAGAGGTATAAGGTTAAAAGAGTTTTAATGATAAAAATAGGGGATAACTGGAACCGTGTGTAGGTGTTCAGGGTCTTGAGGAGGATAGTGCAGACACAGGCAGGTTCTAGAGAGAAGAGACAAGGTATGTGGTCTAATACAGAAAGGGGAAGTACTCTGCGATCAAGCTGGCTTACTTGAATTGAACCAGGGAAGAAGGGAAGTGGAGTCTTACAAGGGACCGGAAGCAGGAAGCTCTTAGGCTGGTGGGTAATGGAGTCTGCAACAAGATATTATGTTTGTCTATTGTTTGGAAGGGAGAGTGAGAGCACTAGGGAGGAGAGCAGATATGTTAGTAGGAGGAAAGCACAGATATATATTGTGGGAAACCAAGGTGTCCAAAACAATGTCATTTTTGGTGTGCACACTGGTGGTTCAGAGAATCCAATAAACACTGCAAACAAATCCAAATCCACAATCCAAAATCCAAATCCTTTATAGACAATCCAAAGTCAGAGATCCTAACAAACATCAGAGCAGGGACAGAGACAGAGTCATCTGGAGTCCACCGAGCCAAAAAAAAGGGGACAAGCGGCAGGGAGAATCCAAGAGACAGGACAGAGTCAGATAACAGAGAATCAACAAAACTCACAGTATTTCTGGGGAGTAGGCAAAGGGGTAGGTCAACCTAGCCACGGGGGGGCCACAAGCCACTGTACTGTGTGTCGGTCCCAAGCCCGGGTGAATGGGGAGGGTTGTGTCAGGAAGGGCATCCGGCGTAAAATCTTTGCCACATCAAACATGCGGATCATAACAGATGTGACTTCCATACTGGATCGGTTGGGGCCCGGGTTAACAATGACCGCCTCTGGTGCTGTTGGCCAACAGGGCGCCAGTGGAAACTGTGCTACTGTTGGCCGAAGACAGAGGAAGAGGAGAGGAGGAAGGTGTGTTAGGAAGCAACAAGAGAGTAGGAAAGGCAGAAGGGTGGAGGTGAGAGTAGGGACTCTTTCACTCTAGGGACTATGACTGGTAAAGGGAGAGAGCTGGCTGGTATGATGGAGAAAAGGAAGGTAGATATATTGTGTGTGCAGGAGACCAAGTGGAAGGGAAGCAAGGCCAGGAGAACTGGAGGTGGATTCAAGCTGTTCTACCATGGTGTAGACAGGAAGAGAAATGGAGTAGGGGTTACCCTGAAGGAAGACTAAGTTAATAGTGTTGTGGAGGTGAAGAGAGTATCAGACAGGATCATGAGTTTCAAGTTAGAAATTGAAGGGGCAGTGTTGAGTGTTGTCAGTGCGTATGCCCCACAGGTGGAATGTCAGGTAGATTAGAAAGAGGAGTTCTGGACTAAGTTAGATGAAGTGGTAGAGAGTTTTCCTATGCCGGAGAGACTGGTGATAGGAGCAGATCTCAGTGGACATGTAGGTGAAGGGAACAGAGGTGATAAGGAGGTGTTGGGTAGGTATGGTATTAAGGATAGAAATGCTGAAGGACAGATGACAGTGGATTTTGCTAAAAGGATGGAAATGGCTGTGTTTGACACGTACTTTGAGAAAAGGGAGGAACATAGGGTGACATACACTACTCACAAAAAGTTAGGGATATTCGGCTTTCAGGTGAAATTTCAGGATAAACCTAAAATGCACTAAAACCTTTACAGGTGAACTTAATGTGACCTTTCCTAAACTTTTGAATACATATATACATACAGAGAGATACAGAGAGACTGGAAGAGTCACAGAAAGACATAGAAGTGGACGTCCTTTGGCCACATCCCACACTGATGACCACTTCATTGTGAACAGTGCCCTGCGGAACCGGAT
>JAUMHL010000318.1:0-10299 GCA_032362345.1 Sandelia bainsii | reverse complement strand
CCTTTCCCAACAATAAAACACTTTAATATTGCTACACTCACATGTCTGGATGTTGAAATGTAACGTCGGATATTTTCCCCAACAGAAAACCGGATGCGATTTTAGTTTTTTGTCCTGCACACACATAAATTAAACGCCAAAACACTTTAAATAAATAAGTTAAAAAAATATATTTTGCCCCCATTAAAATCGTAAAGTTCTCGCGACCCACTGTGAAGCTTTGGCGACCCTTAGTGGGAATCGGGACCCCCAGGTTGGGAATCAATGACTTAAAGGAATCATGACGTTCATGTGTTTCGTTTAATGACAGCAGTCAAATTAACAACTTTTCAGGTGGTTGATGTGATATATTTTGTGACATGCTTTCTCTTCCTGCGATGGCAGTTTGGTCACCTGTGTCTGTGTGTGTGTACGCAAGCATCAGAGCGGAGCTCTGCCGTGCGCGATACAGAGATCAGAGGAGCAGAGCAGAGGGTTGTGGACGGACCACGGCTGTAAAAAGACTAACTATTGCGTTTCACTTTATTGTGGAGAGAATCATGAGGGGTTCATACAGAGGGCAAAGACCAAATAAGTAATTACTCTTTAGAAAACAACCACACAAACCTGCGACTGACGATATTAGCAAGGAACTTTTTTTTTATGGCTTAAAGCTGTGCTCCCTCCAGCAAGTGGCGCCCTAGGCGACCTAGTTCGCCTATGCCAAGAGCAGAGGAGAATAGTAAACGCGACCAGGTAAAGACAGAAATGACATAAGATAAATAACATGAGGCTGTTTAGTTAGTTTAATAAAAGAACATGGTACAGACCTGTTACACAGGTGGTATACACACAGGTGGTTCTGGACTCTGAGAACAACTAGTTTTTCTAGGATAATCTAGATAAACATTAACGTTATTGATTTGATTACATTAATGTTTAATTTGAGATTTACAAGAAATATTTAACTGCTGCTGTGTAAAGGGAATACTGCTGTTAAAAACCATCTTGTGGTTAAAGTGTTTGCAGACTAAATACTATTGCTATTTTGTTCATATAGCAGTACTTTTAAAATAAAAGTGCACAATAAACTACTTTTGAATTCATTATTAAATTTTGCCCATAACAATGCGATTAATCCCAGAAAATCATGTGATTAATCGGGATTAAAAAGTTTAATCGCTGCCCAGCACTACTTTTAAGGCTTTAATGGGACTTGCCCTTAGTATATCACTGATTTATTAATTAGTTATGAAACTAAATGTAGTCAGAGATCGTCTGGTCAAGGTCTATTAGTCATACCCAGACCTAAGACAAAAACCAGAAGTGGCAATTTTACAGCTGTTGATTTTTCTGGTATTACTCTCTCAGGCAGATGAGCTGGTGTGTAGGCAGAGAGGAGATTCTGAGAGCCCCCAGTTATCTAAGGATGGTGACATTATATTAGAGGGAATCTTCTCTTTCCACAGCAGTTGGAAGGACAGACAGGAAACCTACACACACAAAACCACTGCCACTGGAATGCACCAGGTACAGATACAAAACAGGTACAAATGTTTACCAAATCAAGTATGAAAATTTAAAAATTTTTATGAGAATTAAAATATTCCTTAGTGCCCATATTAATATCATCAAATATTTTGATTTTCTATTCTATTCTGTTTCAACTTCTGCTACTACTACAAATCTTTGAAATTGTGTGAAACAAGTTTGAATTTCAGAGAGTTCCAGTTTTCCCAGATTATGCTATTTGCCATTGAGGATATTAAACAGCACAGACCTTTTACCTGGCATCTCTCTAGGATATAAAATGTATGATACTTGTGGCTCTGTTGTCAGAAGTGTGAAGGTTGCACTGGCTTTGGCTAATGGTAATGAAGTTGTGTCTGCACCCTCCGAGGTTCCATGTACCAGACCTTCACATGTGCAGGCAATCATAGGAGAGACTGCTTCCTCTCCTTGCATGGGTATAGCTACTGTCATTGGACCCTTTCATATCCCACTAGTGGGTAAGATTATTGAAATTATAATTGTGAAAAAAAAGATTCCAGCTGTTAAAAGCAAATGTGATTTGTGAACATTTTGAATCTTACATTTCATTTTTTTTCTTTTAGATCAGTCACTTAGCCACTTGTGCTTGTCTCAGTGACAAAACCAAGTATCCATCCTTCCTCAGAACAATACCCAGTGACTACTATCAGAGCAGAGCTCTGGCCCAGTTGGTCAAGCACTTTGGTTGGACTTGGGTTGGAGCTATAAGAAGCAATAATGATTATGGCAATAAAGGAATGGCTATATTCACAGAAACTGCACAGCAGCTGGGCATCTGTCTGGAGTATTCTGTATCTTTCTTTAGAACAGATCCAAACAAAATACAAAAGATAATTGAAATAATCAGGCTTTCTACCTCCAAGGTGATTGATGCTTTCCTACACTTCCCAGATATGGACGTGCTAATACATGAGTTGTCTCAACACAACTTGACTGGATACCAGTGGATAGGTAGTGAGAGCTGGATCATTGTTTCCCAAATTGCAGAAATGGATAAACATCATATTCTGGATGGTGCCATAGGTCTGTCCATACCCAAAGCACATGTCAGCGGCATGAGAGAGTTCATATTAGATGTAAAGCCAGTCAGTTCTTCCGGTAATGACATGTTAGCAGAGTTCTGGGAGGCATTATTTAACTGTAAGTTCCAGCAGTCAAATTCATCAGCTGTGTCTCACAAACAATGTACTTGTCAGGATTGTTAAATGGCAGACCCAGGAATCACTTTCATTTACCAGGGGTAATATATAATAAAGGAATTTAATCAAAAGAAGGCTTGAAAGATATAGATAAGCAAACAACAGAAAATGACATCTAACAGAGGATAAAAGTCAACTAATAACTGAATACAACAGAAAATCACTCCTAGTGGAGGCTAGCAAGCGAGAAACGGACTAAATGCATATTGCATATTTAAAGAGGAATTGATGGATGGACCCAATAAGCAGACCAGAACCAGAGAGTAGAATAAGGACAGCAATCTTTATTAGAGAATAACATGAATGGCAACTAAATAAGGACGGAGATAAGAAAATGAAGCTAAACTAACTAAACACTAGACAAAGGAGGTAGCTGAGTGAGAGGGAAGGTGAAGACTGATAAAACGGGGAACGAGACTAGGCTGGGTAGAGAAAGGGAGAACTAAGAACAAGGTGAGAATTAAAGTGAGCACAAAATCAAAACCAAACCAACTTACAGGAGAAGTGGTGAGGGGAAAAGACCGAACCACGGAGGTGAACAGGAAGGCTGCTGGTGAGAGGACGAGGAGCTGAGCGGATGGCAACGAGGTGAAAGGCTGGCAAACGTGAAGAACAAACCATGGGGAGAAACACATGGGCGACGATCAGGGCAAAGTGCAGACAACAATGAACCGACAAGGGAGGTGAGTAGTGAAGGGTGATAAATAAGGAGTGAACTAACGAGTGAATGGGAGACAGCTGGGAACAATCAGTGAGGGAAAGGTGAGCTGAGGGCGTGACCTAAGTGAATGAGGAAACCACCGGGAACCAGGAAGATGGGCCAGGGAGTGCGACATGACAACAGGAGGAGGAGCGTCAAGCAAGGGAGGAAACCATGGAGCAGATCGCGGCGAGGAGGTTAACAGGTGAGAGGACAGAGAACACTGCGGGTGAAGACGGCAGCGTGACAGGAACGGGAGAGCAGCGGAGCGTGACGAAGTTACGACAGGTAGTAACAACAGCGAGACAGGACCAAAGTGCGGGGACCAGGCGTATTTTGAGGAAAATTATCGTACACACGCAATTTGCATTCTGAAGTGGCTCAGACTAGTGATGTTAAGCTCGAAGCAGACAGTTCGACTCAGAATCGACCATTTGAAGCTTAAGTATCGCGGCTGTTGTTTCGATGCCTCGCTTCACCACGCGAAAAATCACGTGACCATCCCAAATTAAGCTTCATTACGTCACAGACGTATCGGGAGTTGTCGCGCTAATTTGTAACGTCAGATGCAACTCCCGATTTAATATCAAGTTTAGTCTCTCATCAACCTGTTAGAAACTCATTCAGATCCTCCATAAGGAGAACCACCATGTTTGGAAAAGATCCTTCAGACTAGACCAATCATCTGACTAAAAAACAGTGTTAGACCCGCCCACTGACTTTGATGGGCAAAGTTGACAGATAAAATAAATTCATGATGTGCAGCAACACAGACAATGAATTAATTAAATAGATACTGAAATAATTAATTAAATACTGAAATAATTATAAATGCTTTTTTTAAATGAAATGGATATATTTGGTTACTTATATATTTAATAAATTATGTGTGCAACACAGACCATGAATTAATTAATTAAATAGTGAAATAATTATATATGCTTTTTTTTTTTATGAAATGAATATATTTGGTTACTTATATATTAAATAAATTCTGTGTGAATTTATTTCAGTATTTAATAATTTAATGACACATTTAAATATTTATTTAATGCTTGTTATATTTATTGTATTGTGGCACTCTCCACACTCCATACCGCTAGGCAATATTATAAGGACACTAAATTTCCATTGCTATGCGGATGACACCCAGCTATATTTATCTATGAAACCAGATGAAACCAATCAATTGGTTCGGCTTGAAGTTTTTTTTAAAAGACTTTAAGGCTTGGATGTCAGGTAATTTTCTACTCCTTAATTCAGACAGAGGTTATTCTATTTGGGCCTAAAATCCCCAGAGACATGTTATTTAGTCATATTGCTACCCTAGATTAATATAGCTCTGTCCTCAAGTACTACTGTGATGAATCTTGGAGTTATTTTTGACCAAGAGATCTCCTTTACCTGCTACATAAAAGAAATATCTAGAACGTCCTTCTTCCACCTAAGGATTATTGTTAAAATTAGAAGTACCTGTCTCAAAGTGATGCTGAAAAACTAGTCCATGCATTTGTTACTTCTTGGCTGGACTACTGTAATTCTCTACTGATAGGATGTCCCAATAAAAATTGAAATAAAAAAGAGATTATGAAAGAGATCATATTCCACCTACATTAGCTTCTCTCCATTGGCTCTCTGTGAAATCTAGAATAGAATTTAAAATCCACCTCCTCACATATAAAGCGCTCAATGATCAGGCTCCATCATATCTTAAAGACCTCATAGAACCATACTACCCAGCAGAGCACTTCGCTCTCAGAGGGCTGGTCTACTTGTGGTTCCTAGAGTTTCCAAACGTAGAATGGGAGGCAGAGCCTTTAGCTACAGACACACTCTTTCATTCAAAAATTACCAGGACGGCACCATTTGCTGTTAACATAAATGCTTCCTTCCCCCAGTGCTGAAACCGTCTATATTCACACTGGAGTCAGTTATACTGTCATGAAGCCATGTTTCTGTGAAACACATCAGGCTACACTCTCCGCAAATGTTCTTCTTCTATACCAGTCGATCTGACCTTTTTCTCAATTGCCATCCAATCTTTCCTGTAAGTCACTGGTAAAACAAAGGTTATTTGTCGCATACGCCCACTAGCATGCATTTTTCAAACCTTATGAAGCAGTTGCAGTTTACAGCCAGGAGCCGATGTCATCTGGTAGTACCAAGTGTTTCAACCTACACCCTTCAATTGACGGGCTGGCAGCAGTGACCAAGTCAAGTCGCTCATCTGCTAGTGGCTTAGGCTTGGCTGAACTGGTATGGAAATGCGCTGACATGCCAGAGTTCTGGGTTTGCAACCCGGCTTCGCCAAGTAGATCATTAGATTTTATTATTATGTAATAAACCAAATTGTTGAATTTCATAACACAAGACTTTAGAAACAATGGATCTGAATCTTTGCTCATGCTATTGCCTGGTATCTTAAAAATCTTTGATTTGCAGGTGTTATCCTCCCTGGCCTAGGGGTGTCAGGGAGAGGTTTGTGTGTTTCCTAAATCCTGCAGGTGGCTCTGTGTCTGTGGTTGAAAACAAAGAGGCACAAAACTTTAGCTGACATTCAGCTTGGCTGCAGGATTTAATCTTCCATTTATCAACTGTATACATTCAATAACCACATAAACATACAAAAATGCTTTGACATAACCTAAAACAGAATGTGCATCAGCCCTTTAGCTTCTGTATTCACTGGCAACAGGTCTGTTAGGCTAGCATGTGCGTATATCGCTAAACATCTCTTTCACATCAAATTACAACAAAAATACCGCACTTATAACGATAGCAAACACTAGGAAAATAAAAAATATTGGGGTGTCTTATTTTAACTCTTGTAATACCTTTATAAAATCTACCACTATGAACATTATACTTCTACTTATTATTTTAAACTGTTTTACTGCATATTATTTATTCTATGTCCATCCATTTTTAACCTTTTACACAGGTGCCATTCTAAAGTTTGTAACCTTCTGCATAGAGAGGCAATTTTTTACCTTCATTATTTTCTATAGTCTTCAATTGCTTAGGCTGTTGTTTTTCATTTCAGTTTCAGAGAACCCAGTGTGATACATTGCCACAGATCATTGGGTTTAAACTAAAGGGTTGAAAGCTAGAAACGGCACTGCTCCAACTACTCCATATCCAGCAAGAGGCTCTATCTGCCTCTTACCCCATCCTACAAGCTGCTTGTTTGATGTTTGATATATATATAAAAACAATCCCACTCACCCCTATGGGTGGTAAGCTCAGGTCCTCTACCAGCTGGCGAGCTTGAGGGTCCTGTGCAGTACCTTAGCTGTTCCTCTGCACATTAATAGTCATTAACACATTAATAGTAATAGTCTCTGAATTGATTTACATTGTGTCCATCTTGTACTCACTTTTCTGTCATTTCACATGGCTGCCCATTCCCTCCTGCTTCACTCATGTTCCTCTTCAACCATTACAATCATCTCAGGGTTCCTGCTGAGTTTTAAATTAGAATTTTAAAATTTAGGACTAGAAAAGTCTTATTTTTACTCATGAGACGTCTTACAATTTAGGTTGTAGCATTGACTGATACATGTATTTACTAGATTTAGCTATTGCATAGTATCGTTAATCAATCCATCCATCCATCGTCATCCGCTTATCTGAGACCGGTGGGGGCAGCAGCTTCAGCAGGGATACCTAGACTTCCCTCTCTCCGGCCACTTCTTCCAGCACCTCCGGGGGGATCCTGAGGCATTCCCAGGCCAACTGAGAGAGTCCCTCGAGCGTGTCCTGGGTCTTCCCCATGTGGTGGGAATGTAGAATTTAGAGACTAAAAGTGTTCTTGTAGTTTGTTGTTTCGCAGACATCTTGCTACTTGTAAACATGTAACAACATGAGGTTAACATCAGCGTGGTAGAAACCTTGATGCTCTGTGAAGAATGTTTATCTCTTGTCATTTAGTTTTCTATATACTCATATCATTTTCTGTCTCGTTGCCATGTCAAAGATAGTAAGCTCCACGTAGCTAGATTCCAGTGGAGTCTAAACAGTACTCTTTGTTTTTGCACTCTATCAGGGTCACAACCTCCTTGTATGCATGGGTATAAATGTTTGTTTCACACTGTCTATGTTGCTTTTTTCATTCTGCAGAGTGCTCCAGCACTCTGTATGACTGTCAGCCTTTCTTTGAAGGAAATACATCTATAAAAGAGATCTGTCGATGGGTTTTTATTTCATCTCTCACCACAGTCAATTATGTTTAATTTTTCCATGACACTCAGAACACCTCACCAGGGAGGCGTCCAGGAGGCATCCTAATTAGATGCCCGAGCCACCTCATCTGGCTCCTCTCGATGCGGAGGAGCAGCGGCTCTACTCTACTCAGATGACCGAGCTTCTCACCCTGTTTCTAAGGGAGAGCCCAGACACCCTGCGGAGGAAACTCATTTCAGCTGCTTGTATTTGCGGTCTTGTTCTCTCAGTCACTGCCCACAGCTCATGACCATAGGTGAGGGTGGGAATGTAGATTGACCAGTAAATTGAGAGCTTTGCCTTTTGGCTCAGCTCCTTCTTCACCACAACAGACCAGTACAGAGCCTGCATCACTGCGGAGGCTGCACCGATCCGTCTGTCGATCTTCCTCTCCGTTCTAGCCTAGCTCGTGAACAAGACCCCGAGATACTTAAACTCCTCCACTTGGGACAGGATCTCACTTCCAACCCTGAGAGAGCACTCCACTCTTTTCCGGCTGAGGACCATGGTCTCGGATTTGGAGGTGCTATTTCTCATCCCAGTCGCTTCACACTCGGCTGCGAACCGATCCAGTGAGAGCTGAAGGTCACGGCCCGATGAGGGCAACAGGACAACATCATCTGCAAAAAGCAGACCAAGTGACCCAATCCTGAGCCCACTAAACCAGACCCCTTAACGCCCTGGCTGCGCCTAGAAATCCTGTCCATAAAGATTATGAACAGGATCGGTGAGAGTCCAACTCATACCAGAAACAGGTCCGACTTACTAACAGCATTGTGGAGCAAGCTCTGACACCGGTTGTACAGGGACCGAACAGCCCTTAACAGGGAGTCCGGTATCCCATACTCCCGGAGTACCCCCCACAGGAATCCCCGAGGGGGATTATATAAGTCCATAAAGCACATGTAGACTGGTTGGGCAAACTCCCATGCACCCTCCAGGACCCTGCTAAGGGTGTACAGCTGGTCCACAACCTGGACGAAAACCACACTGCTCCTCCGACGGACCCTCCTTTCCAGGACCCCTGAATAGACTTTCCCAGGGAGGCTGAGGAGTGTGATCCCTCTGTAGTTGGAACACACCCTCCGGTGCCCCTTCTTAAAGAGGGGGACCACCACAACGGTCTGCAAATCCAAAGGCACTGTCCCCGATGTCCATGCGATGTTGCAGAGGCTTGTCAACTATGACAGTTCTACAACATCCAGAGCCTTAAGTAACTCCGGGTCTCATCCACCCCCGGAGCCCCACCACCAAGGAGCTTTTTGACCACCTCGGCGACCTCGGCCCGAGGGATGGGAGAGCCCACTTCTGTGTCCCCAGGCTCTGCTTCCTCCCCACCATCCTCCCCCACCAGCGAACGCAACTCACCAACGGTGGTGATCATTTGACAGCTCCGCCCCTCTCTTCACCCGTGTGTCCAAGACATGTGGCCGCAAGTCCGATGACATGACCACAGAGTCAATCATCGAACTGTGGCCTAGGGTGTCCTGGTGCCAGGTGCACATATGGACACCATTATGCCTGAACATGGTGTTCGAAATGTACAATCCGTGACGAGCACAAAAGTCCAATTACAAAACACCGCTCAGGTTCAGATGGGGGGGCTATTCATCCCACTCACGCCCTTACAAGTCTCCCTGTCATTACCCACGTGAGCATTGAAGTCCACCGGCAGAACAGGGAGTCCCCAGCAGGAGCGCTCTCTAGCATCCCCTCCAGACCCCAAAAAGGGTGGGTACTCCAGACTGCTGTTCGGCGCTTAAGCACAAACAACAGTTAGGACCCGTCCCCCCAACCGAAGGCGGAGGGAGGCTACTCTCTCGTCCACCGGGGTAAACCCCAATGTACAAGCCCCGAGCCGGGGGTATTAAATATGCCCACACCCGCTCTGCGCCTCTGAAGGAGACTGGTTCCAGAGTCCAAGCTGTCGTCGAGGTGAGCCCGACTATATCTAGCCGGAACCTCTCAACCTCGCACACTAGCTTAGGCTCCTTCCTCACCAGTGAGGTGACATTCCATGTCCCTAGAGCCAGCTTCTGTAGCTGAGGATTGGACTACTAAGGTCCCTGCCTTCGGCCACCGCCCAACTCACACTGCGTTACCTTGTTGCCATGGGTACAGGCCCGGCCACCAGGCGCTCGCCATTGAGCCCCACCTCCAGGCTTTGCTCCAGAGGGGGTCCCAGTGACCCACGTCCGGGTGAGGGAAAACGTCGACCAAAGTTAGTGTTCATCATAAGAGGTCCTGTGAACCTCTCTTTGTCTCATCCCTCACCTAGGACCAGTTTGCCCTGGGTGACCCTACCAGGGCCATGGAGCCCCCGACAACAGAGCTCCTAGGATCACTGGGACACCCAAACCCCTCCACCACGATAAGTGTGCGGTTCGAGGAGGGGTATCGTTAATCACTTAATCAAACCACTAATTTGTTGTGGATTTGTGTTGCATTTGTGTGACTTATTATGTGAGTTGGATTCATGTTAGCTGTTGCCCACGCCTTCACAAACCGTAAATGAAAAAGAAAAGAAGAAGGCAGCAAAATCGGGACATTTAGCTCCAACATGAAAGGTACCGTTCTCCCCGTGTCTGTGTGGGTTCTCTCCGGGTACTCCGGCTTCCTCCCACCATCCAAAGACATGCATGTTAGGTT
>JAUMHL010000317.1:0-10303 GCA_032362345.1 Sandelia bainsii | reverse complement strand
CCACAGGAGAGGAGCTTGATAGCTAAAGGCTCTGCCTCCCAGTCTACATTGGAAACTCTAGGAACCACAAGTAGACCATCAGTCTGAGAGTGAAGTATTCTGCTGGGATAATGAGGTTCTATGAGGTCTTTAAAATATACACATGATAATATTGTAAATAATCCAGGACCAGTAACTATCTGGTTGACAACATAATAGGTATTATCCTTTAACACATGGTGTCATGGTTATTTGTTAAGCAGTGCCAGAGAAGTGATTGAGGGATTCAGGTCAGATAATGCTGTTTGACTTACTGAATAAGAAAAGATGTTTCACAGAAAAGGACGTGGTGTTGTTCATAACTGTAGTGAGGCCAGAGTTCAAATCACTAATAAAAAGTGTAGCTCCAAAATTAAAGTTCTATGGTTAGTAGCAGTTAGTTCTCAGCTTGTGTGGTCTGACACACAACACTTCCTGCATTTAGAATTAGTTTCAGCTGACACTGTATTAATGGCAGATGTTAGCCATTGTGGATCTTTTGCTTATCAAGTTCAGTTCTGGTTGCTTTTTCATGATCCTTTAAACGTAATTGTTCTTTTGCAGTGCTGTCACACAGTTTTTACACATTACAGATTCTCTCTCCACCCCCCTACCCATATGTTGAGTGTAATTCATTCATGAAAGTTAGAGATTAATCAGACTGATAATATTATAGACTGTTTCTATGGATTGTGTGATAATATTGTTATGATCAATTCTTTTGGCCATGATAATCATGCCAACAATCTTATATTGTTATAGCACTGACAGGTGCTGAGATTCAGAGACCAATGCAACAGACATTGATAGAATTTTATTTTAAATCAGCGAGCATGGATGTAAGGAATTGATGGGGCTGCTTGCTGACTTCAGCATTGACCGATGATTTGTCACTGAATCAAAATAACTTGGAGAGGACAAATATTTAGCAGCTGATTGCAGAGAGAGCCAATTGATTCCAGGCTGCTAAAGTGAATGTCCTTTTAAGTGCGCCATCGCATTAATGTGGTTTTACTGTATTTATTTACATCTGAGTTATCGGCTTGTATGAAATAGTTGTACTCTGTGTGTGTGTGTGTGTGTGTGTGTGTGTGTGTGTGTGTGTGAATGGGTGAATGAGAAGCAGTGTAAAGCGCTTTGAGTACCAGTATAGGTAGATAAGTGCAGACCATTTACATGAAAATGAATTTTATATTTTTCTGAAAGCCCAAAATGGCGCACAGACTAACCTCCTCCTCAGCCTTCTCAATAACTTTATTGTTTGTTAAACAGTAATTCGATCAAAGACTTAACATTAATAAAACATTAATTTTCCCGAGGGCTAGTGGTTTCCTCAGTAGTTGGATGAAGACACAGTTTTAGCAGATAGATTAGACATTTGATTTTCACACACTGCACTACAGCTTTTCTAAAAGCCGCGTTTATGTTAAAAGGTTGTTGAGTGACTGCATTAGAGAGCACCAGCCTAGCCTAATGCAATCTAACCTACGCACATTCACAATACAGCCATTTACATGCTTTTTCCAGAGATTTCTAAAATAGTTATCAAAGTCCAAGAATTCTCAAGACAATGCTTAGGTAACACTTTAGACGAAAAGTGAAACCATATATATTCTACATTAATTTAATGTAAAATGAAATATTTAAAACCTTTTTTGTTTTAATTTTAGTCATTACAGCTTACTGAAACCTTGTGTTTCAGTAAATTACTATTAACATAGTATAAATACCATTTATCTCTCTGTTTGGTTCTATACACACAACCACAATCATGGGGAAGAGTTCTCACTTGATAGTTGTCCAGGAAGGATAAAATATGGTAGGAAAGGGTGCACCAGCAACAGGGATGACAGCAGCCTTAAGAAGATTATCAAGCCAAATCAAGAACATGGGAGAGCTTCACAGGGAGTGGAGTGAGGCTGGGCTCTGTACATGAAGAACCACCACGCACAAACGTCTTCAGGAAAATGGGTTAAAACTGTTGCATTCTTAGTATAAAGCCAATTCTGAGTGTCGACAAAAGTGTCTTACCGGGGATAAGGAGAAAAAAAATTTGGACTTGCTCCGTGCCCTGAAGTCCTCTTTTCAGATTAAAGTAAATTTAGCATTTCATTTGGAAACCAAGGTCCCAGAGTCAGGAGGAAGAGTGGAGAGACACAGAATCCAAGCTACTTTAAGTCCAGTGTGAAGTTTCCAGAGTTGTTGAGGATTTTGGTCATGTCATCTGCTGGTGATGGCCCACTGTGTTTTATCAATTCAACACAGCTGTCTACCAGGAGATTTTGGAGAACCTCATGTTTCTATCTGGTGACAAGCTTTATGGAGATGCTGAACACAGTACCAAAACTACCACTAACTGGTTTTCTGTCCTTGATATTACTGCGCTTGGTGAGTCAGCCAACTCAACTGAACCACACAGAGAAACTATGAGGTATTGTCAAGAGGAAGATGAGAAACAAAGTGGCGGCCCGTCAAAAACATATATTGATAAAACTCTTGTTTTTCTCATTATATTTTATGTTTTACACATGTATATATATAAATTGCAACTCAGTTTTCAGTGAAAACTGACTTGCATACTGTGCCCCCCAAAATATAATTTCACTAGCTGCCACTGGAGAAACACTTGACCCAACAATACAGACAAGCTGGAGGCTGCTATCAAACAACGTCAATCAAATAACGTCTCAGTACAGTGCCACAAGCTGATCACCTCCATGCCAAGCTGCAAGATGCAGAAATTCATGCTAAAGGAACCCTGACCAAGTATTGAGGAACATACTTTGCAGAAGCTGGACATTTCTGTATTGTTTGATTTTTGGATTGAAATTGATTGATCTTAGAAAAACATTCACATTTCTTGACATAGTGGATAAATACGGTCTGCTAGTGATGGTAATGACATATTTCAACATTGCTGGACGTGCAGAGAAGAAAACCAGGTGAGGGTCAGGTCAGGCATTCAAACAGTCATAAATGACATCAGTAGTTTTTCATTAAAGGAACAATATGTAGCACTGACACCAACTGATTAAAGTCAAAATTCAGATTCAGAATACTAGACAGAGTTGTGTCTGAGCACTGCACCTCCCCAGACTTGAAGCTCACACGAGTTGCCAGGTAGAGGACACTGAACATACACAAATGAATGTGAGACGAGCGAAATGTTAAACTTTGAAAATGGTCAAGCTACAACCAGTTCTACACTGTATGTTAAGTTGCTCAGCTAATGTAAACATTTGCAGTGTTTTTGCTATGTGCCAGTAAACCAGCTCAATTGGATTGTTGTAACTTTTCTGTCAATGTTTGCTTGACACATAGCTGGTTATCCTGAAAACATACAACCACCGCTGCAAAGAAACACCCACTGCTGGAGATACAGTTACTATTTTCCAAGCTCCCAAGAACATATTGTTCAAATTGTAACATATAAATCATTTCACATTTATTTATGAGAACTTTGATGCAGATCTCAGTTATGAAGTAATGAAGTGCTCTCATTGGCTGGTCAAGGGCCACTCAATGATAGAATTTACATTGGCATAACTGTGCTAGCCAGCACCAGGTTCCCAGCTACACACACCACAGAGTTTGAATGCCAGTACTTGAACTTTGTAATTACTTAAAATAACCATCCCTACTAGTAGCCATGACAAGTGTGAGGAAAACACACATGAACCAACGACAAGCATGAACAAAGAAACTGAACTGAATAAAATAGGATTTTAAGTACAGTGGCCGATGTTTGCATGTGTAAAAAAACAGTAAAAGATGTTTAAATAAGCGTGAGAAAATGTGAGAAGAGGCAGAGTTAGCACTTCTTATGTTAAAAAAACCATTCAAGAAATGTAACCATGACCTGCTGCCAAGTTGTTGTTGCAATGTGTGAATATGTTTTTTTCCCTCCCAATATCCTCATTGTGAGGGTATTTTGTGTGCCTGTGTGAGTGTGCAGGTGCGTGCACATGTGATTGAGACAAAGAGAGAGAAACAAAAACCCTAAACTTGTGCGGTGGCGAGTTATTTGTTCATCTTCTCCAGAATCGGGTCACAGTGGCAGCAGGTTCAGCAAGGTAAGCAAGATGACCCTCTTTCCACCAACGTTTTCCAAATCCTTTGGCGGAATTCTCAGGAATCCCAGGGCAGATGAGATATATAATTGCTTTAGCCTGTTCAGGTCTCCTACCAGTTGTACATGCCTGGTAGACGTCCAATGGAAGGTGCACAAGATGCCCTCTTTTGACATGAAGGAGTACCAGCTCTGAACTCTCTTCAGAACTCTCTCTGAACTCACTGAACTGAAGTCCACAACCAGAAGAACAGCAGGACTCAAAGCAAGAACAGGCTGAGCAGAGAAACAGGCAAAAATAGGCAATTCCAAGGGAGGGGCTTGCTGGAGGGTTAGTGCCATCAGTAGGCAACAATCTGGAAGTGTGACCAAGCAGACAGATCTCTAAATAGTCACACTCACAGGTGAAATCACCTACCTACTCACCAGCAGCCAGGGAAACAGACAGGAAACGTAACACACTAGGCCACAGGATATCAAAATAAAAGCAGAAGAAAAGCTGAGGGCTGAAACCTACAGAGAGAACTCATTTCAGGTGCTTCATACCAGATAAGACCAGATATCACCCAGAGCGCATCGCCACTGAGGGTTGGAATATACAGTAGACTGACTGGTAAATTTAGCCTTCCAGCTCAGCTCCCTCAACACATTGGTTCAGTAGAGTTTCCGCCTGTCAGTTTCACGCTCAATTTTACCCTCACTCGTCAGCAAGGTCTCAAGATACTTAAACTCCTTCATCTGATGCAGCAACTCACTCCCAACCTGAATGGAGAAATCCACCATTTTCTGGCAGAGAGAAATGGCCTCACACTCGACTGCCAGACACCTCAGTGCATGCTCAAGGTCACAGTCTGATGAAGCCAACAGAACCACATTATCAGCAAAAAAGCAGAGAAGCAACTGAGGTCTCCACACCTCAGTTGCCAAACACTCTCTTCCCCTTGGCTACACCTTGAGACCCTGTCCATATCACTGACAAAGGACAACAGCATCTGTATTCTCCTCTCAGGCATTTCTTGCCATGCTTTTCTAATAGTGTAAGGAGCACACTGGAACAGACGTCAGATTTAAGATCATCTTAATTTGACACTTCTATTATATGTCATTTAAGGAATTGTACACAGTGGTTTTCCATGGCCTTCCTTGTTGTTGCTGAGTAGGCAACACTGTGCAGGACACTCCAATAAACTAAAATGAGGCTGAAATGAGAATCTTAATTTTATCTCTGAGCAGCAGCAGAAGTGAGTTTTAGGTAGAAACATTTTCCTCTGAGCACTTACTGTATCAACAGTAACTGCACTGAAATCCTGAAACTGTATTGATAGTTTTTTCAGACCACTTGATTGTCACATGCCAAATTAATTTAGACTCACCAATATGTTCTTTTAAATTATTTGTCTTCACATTTGACTTAACGCAGACCCGGATTCATGTCTCTGGCTCAGTCCTACTAAATTACAGGACCACTGGCACTAATTCTTCACTGCAATTCTTCACTGCTCTTAAATTAACTGAATGGAGAGTGAATTTGTACCAGCTTTGCTGCTCACAGGGGACCTCTCTAGTTTCAACACTGCCTCCATTTTGTCATTATTTGCAGAGGAAAGGGCTGACTGCTGTGTTCCTGATGAAGCTGGGAGCTGAAAGTACTGTCAAACCATAAGGCGATGATGGCAGCTGCAGCAGAAACAGTTGTGATGCATCTTGTTTGTACACAGATTGACACTGTCCAAGTATTGTCACTGAGCCCCAGTATAAATACTTTTTGTAGAATTGAAATAATTAAATAATAAGAAGTGAAATAATTACACAGATTTTATGACTGTTGATCAAATCAGTAGTTTTCATTTGTTCAGCTGTCTGAAAATAGCAATATGCAAATATACTTTTTTTGTGTATTTGTGTGACCAGCTGAACATAAAATGCCACAGGTGATAAAAAAAAGCTTCAAACTGCAGAGGGCAAGCCGAAGAATTTTAACGAGTCTAATTATACACAAAACAGCAGCAAAACTAGCTCTCTGAACAGATGAAACCTGGGGGGTCGTCTTTCGGTAATATGGATTTGTGAAAAGAAAGAATTCAAAACCACAACCGAATAAGTTTTCATCACAAGATATAAAACTGTTTTTGGGTGTAATAAATGTATGTACATCAACTTTTAATTACTGCAATGATGACAATTTGCTGCTGAGTTAAATCTGATAGAAACACCTGGATATGTAAATACAATGCATTACAACAATTAATTTTCCCAGCAACATGCAAATCAGTGTCAGCTCTACTAGATGTTTGTTTTTACATGCTGAAATCACTGGAGCTACTTTTCTCCTTGTTTCAGACAACAACAAGAAGTTAGCTGTAACTTTAGCAATTCAGTGTGAACTCAGGTGCCATTATCACAGAGACTGATCCTTCTGATTGATTATTTCCACAGATTGCTACTGAAGGTTCCACTTGAGATGATTAAGGATTATATATTATGTATGTAATGTCAGTACCTCAGTGACGCATCAGATGACACTGTTCTTTGACTCGACTGTAGATCTTGGTTGTGGTGAAATAAAGCAAAAATGTGTGTTCGCTATACAGAGATATTGGAAACCACAGTTTCCAATAATTCAAGGGGTTTTGCTATCACATCAGTCTAAAGCTGCTTTCAGACATGCACTGGAACCCTGAGTATAGCTAGACATTATCCAAGCGAGCTGCATGTTAGAACAAATGTCCGAGTCAGATGGCCCCGAGATTACTCAAACTTTATCCTGCAAGTCCCCAAACAAAATCCAGGTATGACTCTCTACATGCACTATACGTTGAAATCAAGTGAGTAGCGCATGTAGAATCCCAAGTTTCTCTCCATATGACAACACGTCTGACCACTGTGCACAACATTTCTGAAAGTAGAACTCTGCACAATGTATGAACCTGATTCTCCCGACATTGTCTGTAGTTTATACTGTATGTGAATACAGCTTAACTCCATACAGTCCATTCATTTTGTCTCTTGTTGAGGGAGCCTATTCTTCTGCACCTGTATCTGCCTAAATCTGGTCATCTCTTTCCCACAGCCATTTGTGCACCTGTCCCTCCTTCCCTCATTAGTCATCCATTATTCCAAAGTCTTTGGCAGATCAGATAGCCTTACGTGCTTCTTTCCATTAGCTTTGTATTCCTTTAGAGTGCCTCTGTCTACTGTAGAATTTTCCTGGGGTACTGAAAACCAAGGTGAATGTGAAGCCTGATCCCTGTTTGATCTTAATTACTTACTGATTACTGATTGCCTGCTTCTTAGAAACCCTTGTTCTGAGTTTCAAGAAATAATCTTTTTACTAATAATCTGCTATGATCTGCAAGTCCCTGTCACGTGGCACTCCCTGGCCCATCTTCCTGGTTCCCTGGTTGTTTTCTCACTCACTTTGGTCACGCCCTCGCCTTTCCCTCACTGATTGTTCCCAGCTGTCTCCCATTCATTCGTTAGTTCACTCCCTATTTCTCACCCTTCTCTACTCACCTCCCTTGTCGGTTCATTGTTGTCTTCACTCCATGATAATCGCCCAGAGATTGTCTCCTCATCCTTTTCCCCGGCTCACCTTCACTCATCTCACGCCACAAGATCTCCTTGGACTCTCCCCCTCACCATCACCTCTGTAAGTGGTTCGGTTTTGGTCTTGTCACTATTAGTTTTCAGTTCACCCGTCCTTCTCTCTGTGTAGTTTACCTTTTCCTCACTCTCCTCTTCCCAGTTAGTTTATGTGTTTTCAATTATTAGTTTCCCCCTCAGTCTTGCCCCTCGTACACTCATTGTTGTTTTCCCCGTTCATCCTCACAATAAGCTCTTGTCATTATTTTTACTCTCTGGTTCTGGTCTGCGCACTGACAGTTTTCGGGTTCAGAAATATTAGGGCACATTCAGACAGAGAGTTTCACTGTGAAAAAGCCCTTCCTATTCATTTGACTGGGGAAGTGTATTTAATACAGTGGGCACTGGCATCATGGGGGTCTCAAAAAAACATGCAAGGCTGCACCACTTGTTGAATAATGTGGTGATGACCACGTTTCAGTGTTTCTGCTGTTTACATCACAATTGTCAGAGCAAAGGAGAAACATAAACTGCTGGTACACATCTCCACTGTTTCATGTCTGAGTACTACAAACTACTGTACTAAGTCTGTGTAAGCTTTTTAAACATAGCCTCTGTCCCTCCAACTGGAATTCCTGGGCTTTATTTTATTATCTTGTTAGCAGTGCTGCAATAAGTACACAGATCATTTATCTCAGTAAAAATAAGAATAAAGTTTAGAATACTTGTTACAAAGTATTCTGTATTGAAAATATTTGTGGAATAAATGTACAAATATATTAGCTCAAATTACTTGAAGTAATAAAAATACTCTAACACTCACACGGCTCATTTCACATGTATGAATACAATATTACTGGATTATAATAAAGTTGTTGCCAACACTTCAACCAGTCATTACCACTCACGATTGTGAGATTGTGAGAGGTCACTTGTCAGGAAAACTACAGCAACAAATGTGTTGATAGGAAATGTGTTGTTAATTCAAAGAAATACTAGCAGTAATAATATCATAGGTACTACCTCCATGCTCTTATTCCCTAAGAGTGACTACATCAAGGTACTGAAATGGATTTGACAGTGACATTATGATATTTTAAGGATGGAACATGTATCCTTTTGAAAGCACTTTCATATGCTTATTATCTACAGAGGAGGATGCTCTGTTCCAGACAGAGCTGAGAGCTCAGTGATTATAGTTAAAAATAATTATGCTGGAGCAAAAAGACTCACACTTCAAAAGGCTGCATCACAGTGGCAAAGAGAGCACACTGACCTGAGAGAGGATGAGAATGTTAAGGAGAATCATTACATAAAATGCTTAGTGTTTGTTTTAACCATTTGATTTCACCACAAATGGAATTGGGAAATTTTTCATTTTACTGAGAAACCCAACAAACGGCAAAAAATTTAGAAAAACAACATACAAGTTATTTTATGTGATGCTTGAAAGAGAAAACGAGAATGTTTTGCGTTTAAACTTAAAGGACTTGATTTCAGCCAGTAAAAAAAAAAAAAAAAAACACTCATTAATCTTGTAGTGAGAGGAGAATAGAATTGCTAAAATAACTGTATGAAAAAAATGAATAATCCAGTTAATTAAAAGTTAAAACATACACAAATTGTAAAAGTAATTCAATGTTCTTGTTCTTTAATGTTCAATTCTAGATTAAACAAATCCAGTTGCCATAGAACAGCATACCTCGGGATAACTATGACCTGGATGACTGACGACAATCTTCACTAACAAGAAAGATGTTTTCTACAAACTCTTGCAGTAACAAGACACAGAAAAAATTGAGAACACACCCACACTTCAACAGCTAGTGGAAGGTGTCAGTGAAGTCAGCGGCAAATTCTGAAGTCTTGCAGGTACCCTTCCAAGCTTCATTTCAACCTTAAGAGGTTTTAGTGAGACACAAAACAAACTGACCATACCCACTTCTTAACAGTTTTTTTTCTACTGGGACTGGCTGCAACACATTCTGGCTCTGACACAGTCGCTGGGGGTGATGCTTATTTTACACTGGTGCGCCTCAGCGCATCTCAAAAGCGTCCCAGAAATGGCTCTCCACTTCACACTGCTAAAGATGGGCACTGAGTCTACTTTTGATGAAAGCTGCTTCTGAAGAAGTTAAATCCACAGACAGTGCTTTCCTCATTCTGTTCCTGTCATGGTTCTGGCCCACTTCCTGTTTTAGAGTAAGCTTTCTATCTTGCATTCCTGGTCTCTGGGTGAAGTTCCCAATTCCCTTAACTGATCGATCATCGATCCTCGCTCACCCCGGATGTTGTTCCAGTTCTCCATCTTGAAGGTTGTCCCAAAGCCTCTTATTTTGCTCTGAAGAGCAAAGAGTAAGCGAGGACACACAAGGCGGAAAGGTGGAAGTCTTTTACCAGATCGACACACTTTGGTGATTGGTTGATTGGTTGTTTATTTGTTTTCAGATCCATCACCAGTGAATCACTGATGAAATCATAATCTGGATTATCTCCTCTCCTCTCTCTATCTCATATGCTACAATTTCAAGTCATTAACTTTGTGTCCCCTCCCCCAAAGTCATATTAATTATCATATTCCTAGAAGCACAGGTCAGGGTGGAGGAGTAGCAGCAATCTACAACTCAAGCTTAT
>JAUMHL010000316.1:0-10305 GCA_032362345.1 Sandelia bainsii | reverse complement strand
AAAAACTCCCTTTAACGGAAGAAACCTCCAGCAGAACCAGGCTCAGGGTGGGCGGTCATCTGCCTCGACCGGTTGGATACAGTACCGCGCATAATCTGATCTGCATTTAAGTGTAGTTTACGGCCGTGTACTGCGAGTGACCGGTCAAGTGGCGTATTTCCATAGATATATAGTTATAAGTGGTGCATGCGCAGTGGACAAACCCCACCCCTCCAATACAAAAGATAGGAGAACTCTGGGGCACAAAAAAGGCAGGAAAGCAATGTCACAAGATCGTCTAAATACATTGGCCATGCTGTCAGTGGAAAAGACACTTGTCAGGGACATGCCTTAACAAAAGAGAAACTGAAAAATGTGCATGTTTGAAGGAGAGATGGGCAAAATTTACACATAAAAAATAAATCACTGAAGTCACAGACTGTGTATTTTTACTTTAATTTGATTTAATCTTAGTAGTGTGATGCATGAGAATGATATCTGGTTATAGTGCATCTGAAAAATGACTTGCATACTGTGCCCCCCCAAAAAATAATTTTACCATCCTCCCCTGTTACATACTCTGTATAAAAAGACATAACTTTTTTCACTGTCTGAGATTAAATCAAACAAAACTTCTCCTGTAGGTAAGTGAGGATTACCAAAATTATATCCATTAGCTAAATGCCAGAATAATGAGAGAGAGAATTTAAAATTTTTTTTTATGACTTTCTTCAAGTCAAAAGTTTACACACACTAAAAATACTATACCTTTAAACAAATTAGGAAAGCCCAGATGATGATGTCATGGCTTTGGAAGCTTCTGATAGGTTAATTGACAACATTTGAGTTAACTGGAGGCACACCTGTGGATGTATTTTAAGACACACACTGCACACACACTGTGTCCTTGTGTGACATCATGGGAAAATCTAAAGAAATCAGTCAAGATATCAGGAAGAGAATTGTGAACCTTCACGTGGTTGGTTCATCTTTGGCACAGGTGGCTAGTAACGAGTTACATTTACTTAAGTAACTTTTTGAAATAAAAGTACTTCTAGGAGTAGTTTTACTGCACCAAACTTTTTACTTTTACTTGAGTAGTTTTGTGAAGAAGAAACGCTTCTTACTCCGTTACATTTGACAACACTCAACTCGATACAGTTTTTTTTTTTTACCATTTAATCTACATATTAGTTTCACCAATCAGACATAGCAACGATATTACAATATTACCGTTTCACCACCAGTAACAACAACGCTAAATTGACTGAAGTTCGGTGTTCGCTGACAGGCAGAATGCAGACGGCTGTGTGCGCCCACTTCACCCGTTAGATCATTCTTTAGCTCACTCTGGATTCAGAAATAGGTATGATCTACCTTCACATCCTGATCAACCAACAGACTTCAGCGATGTCTGTGAATAAGTCTGTTTCTGTCCATGTGGCCGTGTGTAAAAACAGCCTGAGAGATCAAACGAGTGACGTGTGCGCAGCTGTCTGCCTTAGCGTCGTTATCACCGACCTGTGTTTTGTCTGCTCATGTGTCTGAATTAAACGTCCCCAACAAAACTGGACATGGTTCTAATTTATGACGGACATTCAGACACCAGATTTCTGCTACAACATCATGTGAATGAAAACACTGTATAGTTTAAACTAACACTTGTAATTCGGGATGCGGTGTTGTGACTCTAATGCTGTTAGTAATGTTTATGGAGATGTAAAGTGTATAAAAAACTATGATGATTTTGTGGCTTTATTTGAGCTGTCAGAGAGGAACACACTGAGCTTCAACGCGGCTGTATGACACATTTAGTAATCCGTGCTTTCGATTTATTAATCGATAGCATATTAGTTATGTTTTTTCTCTTCCGTGGCACCTCCTCCTCCTACGTAAGAAATACCAGAATTTGCACATTATATTATTTTAATTTTTGTTTTTCTGATTACATCATTTCTAAAAAAATAAATCAGACATTACAATCAAACAGTTACTCACTACTTGAGTAGTCTTTTCACCGAATACTTTTTACTTCTACTTGAGTAATATTATTTTGAAGTAATGCTACTCTTACTTGAGTACAATTTTTGGCTACTCTACCCACCTCTGATCTTTGGGTATAATTTCCAGATGCCTCAAGGTGTCACGTTCATCTGTTCAAAGAATTATACGCAAGTATAAACACCATGGGAATGTCCAGCCATCAAACCACTCAGGAAGGAGATGGGTTCTGACAAAGACCCTAATTTTTAGAGACATGCTGAAGCATGAAACTAAAATTGAACTCTTTGGCCATAATGACCACCTTTACATATGGAGGAAAAAGGGGGAAGCTTGAAAACCTGAGAACACCATCCCAGCTGTGAAGTATGGGGGTGGCAGCATCATGTTGTTGGGGTGTTTTGCTGCAGGAGGGACCGATGCACAGGATAGATGGCATCATGAGGAAAGAACATTACGTAGAGATATTGAAGCAACATCAAGACATGAGCCAGGAAGGTAAGGCTTGGGCTCAAATGTGTCTTCCAAATGGACAATGACCTTTTGACACACTACACTGGATTTGACCTCTGACAAATTATTTACAAAGTGGATATGTTGGATAAGATATGTTGGATATTTTAGGTTGAAGAGGGGTTCCGGAGAACTATCTGGGAGGGAAACATGCATATGATTGAAGTCCACAACCAGGAGGCAGAAGAGGGAAAACACTCCTACAAACTAGGGATGAACCACAGAGGAGATATGTGGAATTTGGCCACTGAGGTATGCACCCTTTCATGCTTTAGTCAAAGTAAGCATTTACTTGTACAACTGTCCTTGTGGAATTAAGTACAGTAAAAGTCTTTCTTCCTCCATCATTCTGAAGAAGAACTGCAAAAAAGCCTATCACTTCTACAGTCCCCTCCAAAATAATTAGAGTGAGGCTGTACACTGATAACATTTGGGTTTAAGATCATAACATAGAAGTTAAGAATTTCCACTTTTACACCTAGAATTTACATCTGAACGTGCGTGATGGACACACATAAATACAAGATTTCAGAATGTTTTATTGTCTGTATAATAAGAAAAATGAACAAATTATTTATTCTTATCAGAGGCAAAACATGCCAGTGTTTTGGTTTTATATGATTAAACTTGATACTTTAAATGGAAATTAATTTTACTGCTGTGCTCTTTGGTAACTTGCTCTGTTATTGTAAGCTGCTTGGGATCTCCTGTACAACTCCTGAAACATGATGTACAATCTAACTCTTCCCATCTAGATCTTGAAGGACATGAATGAGAAGATGGCCGAGTACAACAGGATATTAAGGAATAATGTACAGTATGATTTATATGTGTATAAGTAATTATTTCATAGACATTTGTAATTGATTGACTGGTTGATTGAGATGACGTTTATAATAATAATAATAATAATAATAATATATTTATTTCTAAAGCACAATTTCAAAAACAGGTCTGTTCACCAAAGTGCTGTACAGTAAAAGTAATAATAAAACAATAGATAAAAACATTACATTAAAAAGTGGACACAGTCAATCCTGTTATATTATAATAATAATTATAATACATTTAAATAGCTACTAAGTTACATAGCTTAAAAGAAGTAAATAAATACACAAACCATAAGAGCTAATAACTAAACAAAATCTCAGAACACCTGTGTAAACAGGTATGTTTTCAGCTGTTTTTTAAAAGCTAGAATGGACAGAGAGAGTTTCATATTCGTCTGTAAAGGGTTCCAAAGTTTCGGTGATATAGCTGCAAAGGCCCTATCACCCTTGGATTTTAAATGAGTTCGAGGGACGACCAGAAGCAGCTCATTTGATGATCTTAGGATTGTAGTTGAAAATTTATTCTGGAGTAATTCAGTGATGTAGGAGGGAGCCTGTCCATTTTGAGCTTTAAAAACAAAAAGTAAAATTTTAAACTTAATTCTAAAATCAACTGGAAGCCAGTGCAGGGATGCTAAAACTGGTTTAATATGCTCTCTTTTCTTTGTGTTCATTAAAACCCTTGTTGCCACATTTTGGGCTAATTGTAGGTGAGCTATAGAGGACTTATTTAAGCCTGCATATAGGGCATTGCAATAATCTAACCGAGAGGAGATGAAAGCATGAATTACTTTTTCTAGATCAGTGAAAGAAAGAATATGTTCAATTTTAGAAATAAGTCTCAGTTGAAAGAATCCTGCTCTAACCACTGA
Organism: Sandelia bainsii; assembly: GCA_032362345.1. Classification (NCBI taxonomy): domain Eukaryota; kingdom Metazoa; phylum Chordata; class Actinopteri; order Anabantiformes; family Anabantidae; genus Sandelia; species Sandelia bainsii. The sequence continues at coordinate 6,110 of JAUMHL010000316.1, read as the reverse complement.
ATTAATTTGCTTATCAAAACAAAGCTCTGGTTACCTTACATCACGTTTACTTTACTCTTCTGTAGATCTGCCCCTGGAAATATTTTGGCCTGTTTCTCTGTGCACATTTTAAATCTCATAAACACTTAAATGTGTTTATGCCATTTATGGCGACGATTCTATGAATCTAACACTTTAAACTGATGTTAATTCTACTGCTGTACTTGGTGGTAACATCCTCTGTTACTGTAAGTTGCTTGGCATGTTCTTAATCCCTACAACCTGAAACAGGATATAAAATCTAAATCTCTCCATCCAGATGTTGAAAGACATGGAAGAGAGGATGGCACAGCGTGACTACACATCAAGATATAATGTATTTCCATTTTCTTATTATTTTTAAATCTAATAATCATTAATAATAATCAAACAGAACAAGCTGTAATCAATTATACATAAAAGAGGACAATTCCAATGATTTCTTATCTTGTCACTGCTGAGCAGAACTTGAAGCTAGAAGTGATTTTCTCCATCTGCTGAAGGGCAAAGTTTATCTATGCTCATGTAAAATCTTAGTTTAACACCTAACTCTACTTGATTTATGACATCACAATAATAAAATATTAAAGATTCTACCAAAAGTGCATCGGTTTGATGAAGCCTTTCAGATGATTTAATACTTTAAATTGATGTTAATTCTACTGCTGTATTCATTGGTAACATGCTTGGTTACTCTAAGTTCTTTGGCATCTTCTAAATTCCTAAAACCTGAAACATGACACAAAATCTATCTCTCCCCATGCAGATTTTGGAGTACCTGGATATTAAGATGGATGAGTATGACAGCATAGTTCGATATAATGTACAGTATGACTTTTACATTTCCTTATTATTTTTTACCATCTTTGAATAATTATTTCATAGATATTGATTATTATTAGTGAATTGAATCTGTGTTAGATTAAACAAAGAATGAGTATGTGTGGTTGTTATCATCATAGCTGAATGTACTCCTTTATCCCTGTACATTTGGCCCTGGACATATTTATACATAAAAGAGGCCAGTTCCAATGATTTACTTTGTCATGGTACTGTGCATAAAATTCTAACTCTCCCCATCTAGAAATCTGAGGACATGGATGAGAAGATGTCTGAGTCCGACATGATATTACGAAATCAGGTATATTAGGATTTTTATGTCTATAAATATTTATTTTATAGACCTTTCACACTGATTGATTGATTGTTTGATTGCTTCAGTGGTAGCTTACACAAAAAATGACAAAAGTTTGTTATGTAGTTGCTGTTATTATCATCAGAACAGCAACTACAAAGAAAACATCATACCTGAACCAACCTATTTGTGCACAGGAACATCACAATACATCTAATATTTTATATCACAGATATACAACAGACAGTAGACAATAATTGAAACCATGTTACTCTACTGAATTAAATGTTTTGCTTCTGCTTTGGAAATTATATGAATGCAGAACAACATATCATAAGAACAAGCTGGAGTTTGGCCATTACCTGGCACTGTAGCTTTATAAATACAAATATATTAACTGAAATGGTGGAGGACAGCTCAGGTGACATACACTTAGCTCCCTGTAGATCTGCCCCTGGACACACACACAAGCCAAAAACATTTTCCCAGGGAGAAATGTTTCTCTGTGCACATTTTAAATCTCAATTTAACACATACGTAGATGTATATTAAAGTTCAATTTTATTTTAATTCTATTGTGGTGCTTGATCTGTTACTTGAAGTTGCTTGACATTTCCTAAACTCCTAAAACCTGAAACATGACATGAAATCTAACTCTCCCCTTGCAGATGTGGGAGAACATGGAAAAGTACAACAGGATCATAAGAAATCAAGTATAGTATTATTTTCACATTTGCACACTTTATATATAATTAGATATTGGATATGTTTTATACCAGGATTTTTCAGAATGCTCAGGTCAGTGTGCAGTCTTTTTTCAGGTCCTCTCTACTGAAGCATGACGTAAAATCTAACTTTCCCCATTGCAGATCTTCGAGGAAATGTCTCAAAACCTGGCTAAGTACGATGAAATGGCAAAAAAATATGTATGATTTTTATATTTGCTTATTAATATTTTTTTGTTTTTTGATTCTAAAACGTTTTTTGTATACATGTATAATTGATTGGTTAATTGATGAGTCAGTGGTAGCTTGGACAATGACAACTTTATGTTGTTCTTGGTTAAAGTTAGGGTCCATCCCTCAACCTTTCCCTGACCTTAACCCAGTGCCTGAATACAACCATAAAAAACTTTAGTAATTTTGGAGCCACAAAACTGGATGTTGTATTACAAGATCAAAAATTTAGGCAGAAAAGAAAACTGGATATTCTAGATTGAATATTTTGGCAAAAATAATAAAAATAAAAACAATATTTTGGTAAAAATTTAGTCAGCATCAACAAGCCGACTTCCAGAGTTGAACGGTTTGGAGATATGAGTTTAAAAAACAGGTCAAAAGTCAAAGTCACTGAGACCTGAAGTTTGTAATTTTTTTTAAATCTCAGGAACGCTTTGAGGGAACTTGTTCGAATTTGGCAAAAATGTCCAATTGGACTCAAGGATGAACTGAATACAGGGACAGATGTGAGGTTATAGTGACCTAGACCTTTGACCAGCAAAATTTAATCAGTTTATCCTTTAGTCTAAGTGGACACTTAGACATTTGAGCCAATTTTGAACAAACTCTTTATGGGGGTTGCTGAGATATTCCATTCACATTCACAAGATTGGGAAGGACGGATAACTCTACTGAGTGAAATGTTCTCTTGCTGCATTGGAAATTACATGAACAGAGAATGAAAACATACCATTGGGTCCAACTGGAATTTAGCAGTGATAGTGTTGATGGTACACTTGCAGTTTTATGTACTGAAAAGGTGCAGGGCAACTTGAATGGCAAGCCCCATAGAGGGAGTGGTAGCTGCCCCTTTGCCTCCCTGTATAATGTACAATTTATACATAAATGCAGCCAATTCTAAATCTTTACTTTGTTCAGTCACTGTATGTGCAGGGTTTGACATTAAGAGAAATTTTACCGTTTATTTGCTGAATAGGGACATTTTTTTCTGTACTCACAATAAATCTCAGTTTAACTCCTATATACAGTGGTGTGAAAAAGTATTTGCCCCCTTCCTGACTTTTTATGTTTTGCATATTTGTCACACTTAAATGATTCAGATGATCAAATAAACTTAAATATTAGAGAAAGATAACCCAAGTAAACATAAAATGCAGTTTTAAGTGGTGATTTTATTTATTAAGAAAAAAACAACTATCCAAACATACGTCCTATGTGAAAAAGTAATTGCCCCCCCCCAGTTAAATCATGAAGTAACTGTGGTTAATCGCATTTTTTGGACAGCTGAGTTCAATTTCATGAGCCACACCCAGGCCTGATTACTGTCAGACCTGTTGAGAGACATTATCCAGAAATGGAGAAAACTTGGAACAGTGGTGAACCTTCCCAGGAGTGGCTCGCCCACAAAAATGACCCCAAGAGCACAGCGACGACTCATCCAAGAGGTCATAAAAGAACACAAACACCTGAAGGAGAATGTCCAGCCATCAGTTTGTGACCTCAAGCTGAAGCGCACTTGGGTTCTGCAGCAGGACAATGATCAGAAACACACCAACAAGTGCACATCTGAATGGGTAAAAAATACAAAATGAAGGTTTTGGAGTGGCCTAGTCAAAGTCCAGACTTGAATCCAATTGAAATACTGTGGCATGACCTTAAAAAGCTGGTTCATGTACAGAAACCCCCCAATGTGCAATTCTGCAAAGAAGAGTGGACCAGAATTCCTCCACAGCGATGTGAAAGACTCATTGCCTGTTATCGCAAACCCTTGATTGCAGTTGTTGCCATCAAGGGTGGACCACACAGTTGTTAGGTTAAGGGGGCAATTACTTTTTCACATAGGGCCATGTAGGTTTGGATAGTTTTTTTCCTTAATAAATAAAATCATCACCTAAAAACTGCATTTTGTGTTTATTTTGGTTATCATTGCCTAACATTTAAATTTGTTTGATGATCTGAATAATTTAAGTGTGACAAATATGCAGAAACATAAAAAATTTAGAAGGGGGCAAATGCTTTTTCACACTACTGTATACCTGCAGTACTCATGACATCACTATAATAACATTTTAAAGATTCTATAAATCTGCTAATTCCACTGCTGTGCTCAGTGGTAACATGCTCTTTTACTATAAGTTGCTTGGCATCTCTTAAACTTCCTAAAACCTGAAACATGACACAAAATCTAACTGTCCCCGTGCAGATATTGGAGAACATGAAAGAGAGGATGGCTGAGTACAACAGGATATCAAGAGACCATGTACAGTATGATTTTGCTTACTATTTTTATTTGAGATCATAAACCTTCTTTTTTTTTTTAAAGAGAGAGACCTGAGAGCAAGATACCTTCATCATAAGAGAACAATCAATGATAAAAGCAATGATGCAATGAGCAATAATGTAGGATACTGAGGAGTCAGAATCACACTGATCATGTTTTCATTTCACACATTTTCTGCTGTTTGTGTTTGTGAGAAGGAAAAATCTGCCTACAGAGCGTTTAGGCAAACGTCTGTGTAGGGACGAGGACAGGGTGGCTGAATGGGTCAATAACACACAAGACATTTTCACAAAATACAGGTGTTCCAGTCTGGTGTGAGACTTGTAACAAATCCATTCCAGGACATACTTATTTTATCCTTTTGTCTTTCGCCTCTGCTGAAGAAGGAACGTTTCTCTGTGCCCACTTGAAATCTCACTTTAACTTTAATGTAGCTGCAGAGCCGGCCCTGGCCAGTGTGGTGCCTTATGCAAGATTTTGGCTGGTGTCCACTACCAATCATTATGTTCATACCCTCACACAGAAACTACATATAGCTTCATGTGTGGCAGATTTTCTTTATTTTAGAATTAAATCTATCTCACAAACAGTAATAAAGACAGTAATCGAAATGGCATAAAAGTAATGTAGTTGCGTGAATTATTCTGATCAAATCATTATGTCTTATATTATTAAATCTTTGCTCAATGTCAATGTTCAGTAATTATAAAGTGAAAGGAGCAGAAGAACTCAAAGGAGCATCACTTGGCATTTAAATATTCTAAAAGTGCATCTACGGACAGAAGAGGAGCACATGTCAAACACTGTGTGTTAAAATATATGAATAAAAAAGCCAGACTTTAAACAGTCACTATAAACAGACTTAAAGTCACCACCATAGCAACAATTTTTGTCAACAGACAACCCATGTTAGTCTTTATAAAATACTGTGTTTGCACTGTAGCCTATTAGCTCCATTTAAAATGAATATCTGATATTGTCAACATGCCTCAATTTAGTGAAAAAAAACTTTTAAAACTTGTTAAATTGTAAGCTGCATCTTATCTAATCGGGTGAAAGCTGACACGTATGTTAGATCCCGTGTTTCGGGAGCAGACAGAGATAACTGGTTAAATTTAGATCAAGGTAAGGGGAAATGCACACCTACATTAAATCAGATTTCACTTACCCCAGAATCATCTGTCGAGCCTTGGGATCTAAGTCCATATCTACACAGAAAGTGTAGCATAAGCAGCACATTAGCAGAACAACAGTAGCAACATCTGTGCTGCGTGTGAATGTTAAAGACAAGCGACCATGCAGCGAGTGAGAGAAACAGGCAGATTGTTCATTATTTATTTAAGATTTTAGTAAGTGTTCAGAGGTGAGTAGACACACCACATGTCCGAGGTGTACTTGGACAAGACACCGAAACCCTGTAGTAGCGCTGACACAAGTCTAGCAGCTGTCCAAACAATTTCCCCAAGGGGATCAATAAAGTATAAATTATTATTTATTCATCCTACAACAAATTCAGCAAGGCCACTAAACCTGTTCTGCTGTGATTGCTGCAAATCACACAACACAACAACACACAGATTTCAATTTATTTGTATAGCGCCAAATCACAACATCAGTCATCTCAAGGCACTTTACAGTGTAAGGTTTAGGACCTTGCAAAATATAAGTATATATACAGAACTATATAGAAAACCCAACAGTCCCACTTGAGCAAGCA
>JAUMHL010000315.1:0-10316 GCA_032362345.1 Sandelia bainsii | reverse complement strand
TTCAAGAAAAGAAGGAGAAATGAAAATGAACATTCAAATGTTGTTTCCATGTTTGGACGTCTGGAAGAAAGAAAAACAACAATAAGACAGAAACCGGTGAATAAACCTCAAGTCAGATGTGAATCTGTTTAAAAACACATCAAATCAATGAAAAACATTTCAATAGTATTTGATTATTTCTTACAGAGGAACAGGAGGTGACTATTGTCTAAAACAGTGTTGTTGATGCTGTGTGTTTGTTTTTCTGAAAGTCACCAGATTTATTATTCTACTATTATTATTATTCTGACACCAGTGAACCCCCCTCCACACTGTCCCCCCAGGAGTCCTGTAGTGAGGATCTACTGATAGACTGTCTGTCAGACAGTGAGAGAGCAGCAGCTCATCTCCACCTCCTCCAACAGGGGGTTTGTGTGCGCATGAAGCCTCGAGAAATGAACCCTTCTGTGAAACCAACTGGCTGAAAGGCTTCAAGGCTTCATCTGGCTTCAGTACTAAGTAGAGCAAATGAAGCTTCGTCCAAAGTGAACCGATTCGATGGAAAGCTTCATTGCTTCAAGAAAGCCTCATCTGCCCATCACTAGGTAACACGGTTGTCACATACTTTTTGCTTATTTGATATTCATTAATTTCTCTTTATCTTTGCGTCACCTGATTTGGAGTTCGTTCCTGGTGTGACAAAAGAGGTGTCAGAGGTGAAGCCAGATTATATACAGAAGCTGAAGCATAGGACCAGACCAACAGCTCTGACTGAACAGGGGGGAATGGGGTTTCTTAGTTTTGAAATTGTTTATTTCTTTAGATTATTTTATGTATATATTGTAGTTTTGTTCTGAATTAGCTTTAATGTTTGTTTCTGTCTTCCCTCTTGTTTCAAAATGGCCTGATCAGCCAGTATATATACCCCCCTTGGTGTTTAGTTCATTAGGTCCATTTGTTTGTTTTGCAGTGTGGTTCTATTCACTGCTGTTAAGTTGTTTCAGTCTAGTTCTATTATTCTGTATTTGACCTCTTTTATGGGCCCAGTATTTTCTTGTATGTTGCTGTTTGTTATTTTTCTAATTTTGTGTAAATAAAACCTGCTTTTTTGAAAACCTACCTGTGACTCTCCTTGCCTTCCAGCTTGGTCCTTGACATTTAGTGGCAGTGGTGGGATCAGCCAGTCAGGTTTTTCTTTTCTTGTTTTCTCTGTTTTTTCCCTCCTTTGAGCTATGAGTCATGCAAAGAAGTGGTAGAAGTGTAAATGGAGCATGAAGAGAGATACAACAGCGTCAGATTAAACCAGAAGAGAATATGAATGGAGAGGAAGAAGAGGAACGTGGAGCTTCTGGAGGGGTTGACAGCACTGAGGCAACCATTGCCGCTCAGGCTCACATGGGGCAACAAGAAACCCGAGAGGCTATTCAGAAGGAGGGTAATGCCAGCCAAGAACCCAGCATCTGCTTCAGGGTCTGATAGAAACTTTCAGTAAGGCCACCTGTCTGAGGATGGTATAGGGGGGTTCTTAAACTCTTAATTCCAAGAAGCTGATAAACCTGTTTTAACAGAGTGGACATAAAGACGCAGCTTTTCGGGACATCCAACGCTCTCTGAGTAAGAGCCCAGTCTTACACAGTCCAGATTTTCATAAACATTTTATTCTTCAAACTGATGCTTCAGAGAAGGGTTTGGGGGCAGTTCTTTTACAGGGACCTAGAGAAGAGCGCCGTCCTGTATCAGCCTTTATCAGCCGTAAACTGTTCCCAAGAGAGGTCAAGTACTGCACAGTGGAGAAGGAGGCACTAGGAATGAAGTGGGCCTTGGACTCCTTCAAGTACTACCTCCTAGGACCAAAATTATTAAGTTCATTGGCCCGATCCAATGACCCCTCAGTTACCTGGCTGCTGGTCTTATAGCTAGTGATGGTCCTCATGCCCCTCCACACCTCCCTGGTGTTCTGCTGCTGGAGGCTCTGTTCCAGTTTCCTCCTGTAGGCCTCCTTTTCCTCCCTAATACTGACAGACTATCAGCCACACCATCAATGTCGTCACCGTGAGGCTCACAGAGAGTCTTCCAGTCTGTGACTTCAAAGCCTGCAGGGCAGCATTGGCCCCTTCTGTCCACCTCTTTACCATTTTTACAATGTCCGGCCACTTTTGGACCAAAGGTATAAACTGTGGAAGGAGATGTACCAGGTTGTGATCAGACTTGCCCAGGGCAGCTAGGGTATTCTTCTTTAACACTTTTAAACAACAGGTCCAGTGTCCTCTCCCCCCTGGTGGGACAGCTCAAAAACTGTGTAAATGTGGGTGTTTTATTGAGGTTTGCATGACTGAAATCTCAAGAGATAATAAAGAGGCCATCAGTGTTGGTTTTCTGGAGGACTGATTGTGAGGAAAAGTCTGATATCAGATGTTATCTGATAAGAAGTGAAGTGATAAGAAGCTAGAAGCTGACATCAGTGTGAAAATCCATCCCAGCGCTGTCTGAGGAGCTGAAGCAGCAGGAGACTTCAGGATCTGGTTTCTGTTGAACTGTCCAAACACCAGTGATGGAGGAGGACAAGTAGCACAGTGTAGAAATACTCACTGTACTGAAGTCAAAGTATTGCAGTAGTTGTGAGTGGTTCTTGTAGAAATTGTGTTGTTGTGTGTGTTTCAGATAGTTGGAGCATTAATGTGTAAAGATCAGTGTCGAGCTGCTTCATAATAAGACGTCACTGGTTCTTACTGGATTTTCTTTTCTAACTAAACCAGTAAAAGTACCACGTTCCTTCTGAACTGTAGTAGAGTCAAGTGGAAATACTACAAGTACTTCAGTCCATGTATTTGGTGTAGTAGTGAGACAGAATCCAGGTCTGATAGAAGCAGAGTCCTGGAGCCAGTAGAAAGTGTCTCAGACCAGTAGACTGGACTGGGGACTCTGGTTGTTCCAGTCACACTGACTCCACCTGTGACTGGGTGAAGCTGAGCCTCGTTTCCTTTGTTTGTCCCTGTGCTCAGTATTTTCACTGTCAGAGAAGTGTTGGAGGTAAATCAGAGGTTCAGCACGGTGACGACGGTCGGACTCAGAGTCGGACTCAGAATAACACAGTTGTCTCCACAGAAACAGTTTGATGTCAGCGACTGTTTCTCTGTCTCATTAGTTCTGGGAGCTGCTGAGATTTTCTCTCCGTCTTTATGATCCACATCATCCACGAGCGTTTGTGTTCACGAGACTCGTTCAACAGATCCGAGTTTTACGAGCTGGAACATTAGAAACTAACGTGTGATTTGACAAAGTGGGAGATGTGGCACATTTTAGATGAAACCATGTGATTTGTGTCAGTTCTATTTCAAATCTCTAAAGACTTTTAAAGTGACGGATCATATTAAAGTGGATGTTTTCACTTCTTCCAATGATTCCACTTCATGAGATGTGAGCTCATTTTGACTGTGCTGCATTAACATGTACTTCACACATGAAGAAACATCACTGGACATTTTCATCTGCTGCCTCTGGAATCGTGACCAGTTCTTCCACTTGAAACATTTCTAGTCAAGGACACAAAGTCTGATCTCTCATTAGATTTCATTAGTTCTGTTCTGAACTGATTCCTGCTGTTTCATTCCGTTCATATCAGATTTATTCCAACATTACTCACTGACCATGTTTGAAGGCAGTTGGACTTTGGACTAAATGACAATAATGGAGATTTGAGAGAGCAGAAACGAGACCAGATGAATCTTTAAACAACACGGTCAGAGAAAAGTCCTGAAAACTGGTTTGAGTTTGTGTCCAGATGATCCAGTATTTAGTGTCACAGTCCAAATCAACATGGAGCTCCCAGTGGGACAGAGAAGAGATCAGTACTAACACAAGCCTCAGTTTTTCTGCTGCCGTCTCCAACGTGTCTCTGTTTCCACTAGTTCATAAGACCAAATCAGTTTCTACATGTTGTTAAGTCTTTCAAATTAAAGCTTCGTCCTCACGTCGTCTCATTACCGACACGATCTGAACTAATTCTTCCTCATTAGAAAGTTGAACAGTTGTTAACGTGTTAGCAACAAGTGGTCTGAGCTGAACCGGAGTCCAGATAAAAAGCTGATACCTCAGTGTTTCTACAACTTTACTGAGACTTTTACTGGATCCAGTTTATGACCAAACATCATGTTACAGGATTTAAAGTGACCACATGTTGTCAGTTTATTAGGTCCACCTGGATCAGATTGGTCCAGTCTAAGAAATCCTCACTTCATCCAGGTTCAGGTTGACTTTGTCTGATCCTGTTCCAGGCTGCAGCCTTTCACAAACTGTGACAGGAGTTTGGCATGTTTCCATCAGTGAGGCTAAGCTAACTGTAGCCCTGTTCAGGACCAGGATCCAGATCCAGGTTCCAGCAGGTCTTCAGGTCCAGTAGTTTGAGCAAATACTGTGTGTTGACTAAATGTTCTGAGCCCTTCACTTTGTCCACTTTAGTAAATGAGAGAAGATGTAGAAACATGTTGGACTCCATCACTGAGGCTCAGTGTGTGGACTGATGGAGACACTTTGATCCAGTTCATATTAGATTTCTATCAAACATGCAAAAGGTGAAGCAGTGTGAACATCTCCACCCACCAACAGGCCATCATCACAAACAGGAGGCTTCACTCTGACCTGTTTTTATTAGTTTGAATCTGGTCTCTGGCTGTGACCAGTCTCCACCTGTTCTCTTGTGGAGCTGCTTTTAAACTTTGCTCTTTTATTCACAGAGAAAAAGAAAAATATCTATGAACGACCACGATGAAGTCAATTTAGTCTTTGTGACTAAGTCTGAGTCTTTCTGGGAAAGGTCTCGTGTCTCTGATGTCACGTTTCCTCGTCTCCTCTCTCCGTGGATCTTTAGTGGGCGGGACTAAGACACCATTAAGGGAACTGGGATGTTCCCACAGAGTCTCTGGTTGTTTCCAGGTGAGTCTCATCACTCTGCTGCCACCAGGTGTGTGAGAGCTGAGCTGCAGCTTCACACTGTGAATCAGGAGCATGATCACAGTCACACTGTTAACTGTGATTAATCAGTTATAATAAAATAAGCATTAAAATCAGCAGGAGAACAGATTCAGAGACTGATTCAACAGACAGTGAAGAGCTCTTTGCAAAGCTTTGGCTCTTTTGTCTCGGCTCCCTTAGAAGAGTTGGCTCCTACAGCTCCCAAATGGCTCTTCGTTTAGTATCGCTCAGAGCCTTATATTTTAGCCTAATTTAGCAATTATCAATGGTTTGTGTTAGTAACAAATTTTTATTCAGTGTTTTCACAAATGCCTTATTTGTTATGCATTTTCTTTATATATTTCAAAAAAGTTACTATTTACTATTTAACATTTTAATCAAACCTTTAACTGAACACAGAACCACAGCAAACAAATCAAATATATAAAGGCCAAAGTCTTAACATTATGACTCTTTATATATAAGTCTTTACTGCAGGTTGGCATTCAGAAATTTTTGCTCATTTCTTCACTTTTTCCAACGCACTTGCATTTAAGTCTCTCCATCGCTCCGTGTACCTGGCCTGCACCAGTACACTGTCCTCAGAGCATCTGCCCCCTTCCTTCTTTCACATAATGGTATCATCCTAGTCTGTCTTTGCATGTGATTGGCCACATAGTGTGCCCATCAAAATAAAGTCCCGCCCCTGCCTGCATGGATTCTTAGCAGAGCGGCTAAAAACATCAGTGACGTCTGAAATCATGAAAAATGATGAAGGCAGCAGAGGTTTCTTCATTGTAAATATCCTCATAACTACAACACAAAGCAGTTTGGAATTTGTTGCATCTCATGTTTTCATCTATATATAAACTCTGTTTTTTTCACCTTGAACTTTTTCCATTCATTTACCTTTTTTTTAATTTACTTAATTTCATTTTTTGTGTCATTTTGTGTTCAGTTTGGATTTTTGCCTCTTGTTGTGTGATCTGCATTAATACTTCAGTTGTATTTTTTAATATCATGAATTTATTATCAATATTAGAACTGGTATTAATTAGTCATTAATCAGTGCTCTTGTGTCTACTGCACAAACCAAAATGAAAACATCATCCCAACAGTGAAGTACGGAGGAGGGAGCATCATGATTTGGGTGATTTGACTCTGGACCAGGAGCATTTGTCATTTTGAAGGGGAAAATTAATTTCCAAGTTTATCACGGTGTCAGTGTTTGTCTGCAGGCTGAAGCTTTAGAAGAAGCTGCTGATGCAGCAGGACAGTGACCCTAAACATCACAGTAAATCTATTACAGAATTAGTTCAAACAAATAAAATCCACTTTCCAGAGTCCAGACTAGGGATGGGCGATACCAACATTTTTCCTTTCGATACGATACCAATACTTTGGGGTACTTTTTCATCGATATTGATAGCGATACCGATACTTTGCCCCGTAAAGGAAAATCACATGATTGCTCAGTGTTCATTAATAACTCTATCGGAAGGGCAATGTGAAATATTAATAAAACTCATGAACATAAATACTTAAAATAAATGCTTATAAAAGATAATAAAATAGATCAATGAATAAAAACGAGATGAAAATAAATCTTTTAAAAATTATAGTAAAAAATTGTTTGACTTCAATAATACAATGTTAATATAATTTCTTAAATTGAAAGATCAACGAAGTGCTCAAGAAAATGCATTAAACCAGTAAAACATCATAATACAACATCATCATCCTCAACAAAATGCAAAATGATAATTTCACTCATTACACTGAAAGAGAATTCGGATGTTGACCTTATTCTGACTTTTCATCATCCCTTGTGTGAATTATGAACAACACTTCCTGGTGATGTTCAGCCTCTTCAAAATTGTCAGGGTGCTTTGTCTTCAAATGCTTGAAGGTTGCTAATGTTGCTGCTATGTGCCACCACTTCATTGCAGACTGAGCACATGGCATTACCTTTGGTCGTGGGTGAAAAATAGCACCACACACTATGCTTCTTTATCTCTCTCCGACGTCTGTGCTGCCGCGGTGCTGCTGTCTGAGCTCACTCTGAGCAGCAGCGCAGCGAGGACTGAGGCTGCGCAGTAAGGCTCACTGAGCCTTTGGCTCTGACATCTGATAGGCTGCCATAATCATGTGACACGGAAGACCGTCTAAAATACGTCTGTGCTGGTTTTAAATGCCTAAAACTATCGGAGGAGAAAACAAATTGCAGGTTTTGTATTAGCAAAGTGGTATCGCGATATTTAAAAAAGTATTGATTCCAAAGTATCGACCAGCGGGTATCGAAGTATCGATACCAGAGTATCGATAAGCCCATCCCTAGTCCAGACCTCGACCCAACAGAGAAGTTGTGGAAGGAGCTCAGACATCCTAAGTCACCTTGAGTCACCCAGTCGTCCTTTACCAGAAATTCAGCTCAATCCAAAGGGTTCAGTGCTTGTTTCTTTGCACTGTATAAGTTTAATATTAAATCACTTCTATAATTCAGTTTAACTTTTAGTGTGTACAAGTAATATTTTACACTGAAATGTTTCTTTTACCTATTAATGGAATAAATGAAATTCTTCAAACTGGTATTTAGATTCATACACTGGTCTGTTGGTGAGTAAGCACAGTCCATTAGATGCTGGTTCAGTAGTTGGTTCCACATGAGAAATATCAGTAATCCTTAAAATAAGATTATTATAACTTCCCCAGAAACTGACAGAATCTGAGATGTCGAAATTATCAAATAAAAGTGTTTAATTTACATTTCAGTTGAATGTAGAAACAGAAACTCACACACAACTGTGGTAGATTATACTGCTGTATGTGATCGGGGCTGTTTGTCAGCCTGTGGTGAAAGGTAGTTCAAGTACATTTACTCAAGTACTCTAAGTACATTTTCAGATACCTGTTATGTTAGTTTACTGGAGTATTTCCAATTCATTTTAGTTTTATTCCCCTCCACAGAGGTTAAATACCTGGATTTTCCACCAGTCAGTCAGAACTGAACAGAGTCCAGTTCAAGTAGCAGTAACTCAGCTGTTTTACAGGAACTCTCAGGTTTTAACAACAGTCCAGAGGGTCAGTGGGGATTTCTGTCAGCACTACAAAACATGATCAAATGTATTTTAGAAAGTGAAACCTGTTCTGTGAGGTGTTTATTATTTTTTATCAGTGATGCAAATAAAATGCAAATAAATGTCACTGAGACGGTTTCTGTTCCTGTGGCTCTGACCTCTACTGGTCATGTGACATGTGATCAGTCAGTAATGTCTGGTTAATACAAAGACAAGCTGATGATGATGACGACACTAAGCTCTAATGTTTCTCACGTGATTTTAAGATTATTCTGTAACTCACCGAGTCTAGTTTGATAAAAGCTCTTCTTCTGTTATCAGATCTCTATTTATTGTTTTTTCATCTCTGGTACTTTCCAGGAAACGTCTGACTGAGTTACTATAAGTTGTTTCTCTTTCTCTTAATCAGCCAATAAAAAGCACAAACATGTTTCCAGCTCAGTAAAAAGGCAGAAGACCGAATTTCAGACGTTCAGATGTTCTTTTAACAAACTTTCTTCACAGCAGGTAAGTATTGATTATTTACTGCAGACAATATTTTAGTTCAGCAATTCTTTAAAACAGGACACTGACAGGAGATTTGATGGATGTGATTGTCATGAGATCAATCAATCTGGGAGGTTTTGCTTTATTTAAAGAAGAGAAATCTGGGTCATCTCTATCAAAGTTAGCATATACTGTAACTAAGAACTCTTAACAGGGACAGATTGTGGTCTGGTTTAAAGCAGAAAAATCTAACATCACACATAATGTCTTACCTCAGTGTTTAGACTTATCATCACTCAGAGCGTCTCAGCAACAAAGGAAGACTCCTAACCATCACAGTCTTCTAGTTTTCCCGTTTTTCCTCTTGTTATTGACAGTTAAGTGTTTTGTTCCTTTATTCCAGGTCAGAGGAGGAAAAGTTGAGCTGATGATCCACTATAATGGGAAACATGAACTCTAAATAAATAAACAGCAGCCAGAGTCTGAGAGAGACTGAAGTCAGGTAGACTGAATATTAGTTCAGACTTTTCAAACATCTCAAACATGTTGTCAAGCTCCAGAGTAAAGTTGCACTAAGTAATATCTAAAATTTGAACATTTCTCACAGAAAGATTCTCCAGAGTTTAGCCACTGATACAAACCTGACTGAAAACACCAAGAGGAAAAGACTAATACAAACTGCAGCAATAAACTGTCAGGATGAAACTGTTTGTCAGTGGGTCAGAGAAAACCCAGAGTCTGAGACTTTCTCCAAACTCGTGGTGATATTTGATTTCCTGAAAAAACACATTTCAACCAGAGGACAGTTTACTGAAGACACGTGAGTCTCTCACTTAAAAAACATGGTCCACCAGGAAGAAACCACATCATCCTCCCCTTCCTCCTCCCAGGAGATGAAAGTGTCCCATTCTCTGTGGTCACCTTGGCTCTGTCCCTGGTTCTTATCTCCTCCAGGTTTAAAGCCACCGTCCATCTCTCTGCCTGTCTGAGAGACCAGACTGGAGAACTGAAACTTTATGAGAATTATCTGAAGCAGCAGTACGCCTACAGTATCAACAGTACAGGAATGACAGTTTCAGACGACATATTCAGTGGAACCTAACAATGATTTTTACATTAATATTGTTAAATTCCTCCGTGTGTGTGTAAATGAGAACATACATTTTTTTACATACAACATACATTATTTTGGTGTTTTGATTTTTCTTTAGAGTTTTGCTGGAAAAAAACAAACAGACAGCAGTTCTGTGAAGCTGAACATTAAATGTTAACATTGTCATGGTTAAAATAAAGTCTGTAAGAAAACAAACATTATGTTTGACATGTTTTATGTAACACGTCTGTATTTCTGCTGTACATATGTTGTCTAATGATGACTTTATGAATATGCGACTGACCTGATGTAAGATCACTAAACAGACAGAAACCTTCAGAGAACGGAGCATCACCTCTTCTTTAATAAACCAGTTTTCACATGTGTGGTCATATGAAAATGAAGTGTATTATTCAGACTGAACCCTCGTGTTTCACTACCAGTCAGCATGAAAACACACGTTCACATAAAGCACTGGGTCTCTGTGTGTAACATGGATCCATCATCATAACCATTCGTCCTCTTAAGGGTTGGGGTTGTACAAAAGATTATGTGGCATTCCACCAAACCCCCATTTATTGTAGTTATATTGACATAGTTGTAGAGATTTAATGTTGTACAGCTTTATAATCATTAATATATGTATATACACTAACAAAAAGTTAGGGATATTTGGCTTTCGGGTGAAATTTATGGAAAACATAAAAAGTTCACACTACAGTGATATTATA
>JAUMHL010000314.1:0-10325 GCA_032362345.1 Sandelia bainsii | reverse complement strand
TTAACAACAGTGACTACAAACACGCATCTGTCATCAGTTAAAGCAGGAAATGTTTTTCTCACAGATCCAGTTTCTCTCATCATTAAAGTTTTTATTTTTTGTCCATTTTCCTTTGTAATCACAACATGCTGCGTAGTACCAGCCTGTGGGATCTTCCAAATCTCCTGTTGCAGAGAATCTGTGGAACAAATAAAATATAACCTTTAACAGGGCTGATTATTTTCATATTCAAATAAGCATCTCTCTCTCTCTTACTGGTATAAGTCTCATTGCAGATGCAATATGAAAACAGAACATAGAGCTTAGAGATGGCCTCTATTCATTCCAGTAAAACGTGTTCACTTTGATCACACTTTTGTCTCTCTTTTTTTTTTTTGTGAAGGCAATAATATGCTAAATAATAAAGAGCAATTAATCAATGAAAGTTGTTAGTTTAGTTATTTCAGGCTCCATGGGTCACAACTAACTGAGAGTTAATCACTAAATAATCACATATTCTAATGATACTGCTGTAACTGCAAAAAATATCATTGTTCCATCGTTACTAGTACTTGATTCATGGTCCTGCTGATGTTACTTCTAGTTAACAACTCCACTTTTTTCACTGCATGCTCGAAGACAGGAAAGCCAGGCAGAGGAAATACATGACGCAAAGCTTCTCTCTTTAGATTTCAGCACCCTGTAAAAAGAGACTTCCAATTAAAATATTTGTCCAGTAAATTGCACAAAACCTCTTCCCCTATTTAGATGTTTTACGTTTCTGCGGGTCACGGTTCACTCAGTGGTTGTGTAACAGCAGTAAGTTCACCATTGTGACGTCATGCACATACTCTCTATACTCCTACCTCATGGCCAAGACTCTGCCAATCACTATAATGCTGGATATGTTTACTACTCTCAGCTCTTTCTGCCTTTTTTTTTTTAAAGCAGATACACAAGATAAAGTTCTCCAGGATGAAAAACAATCTATTCTCAATATACTTTGTAAGAAAAAAAATTAGCTAGATGAGGATGACCAGGATTATTTTAGCCTGATGTTGGTATGTTTGGTTGAGTTACTTAAACCACCTTTGAATAACAAGACTACTGAAGTTAACTAGACCCAGTTAAAAGTGATCCAGCTTTATTATACCAGCTCAAAGATAGGTGGATAACCCACTAGTCTTGCTCTGTAGTACAGGCCCGATTCCTGAGCCCAGTCTAGTGTCTATCAGACACATTAAAAAAGGTTCTATGAATATTAAACCAGTCACATGACAAACACTCAATAAGCTGAAATACCAAACCATGACTTTAAGGACAATAACAGATTAAAAAGACGCTCTCACACTTCTAGAAGTGGTGATTTGTCCACCCATTTCCATTCCCATACGTATCCTTTTGATGTCTGCAGGTTCTGTGTCTTCCGTAAACCAATCCAGGACTCTCCGTTCACAATCAGCTCACTGACAAATTTCTAATAGTTGACAAGAGGAAATAATCATTTCTCTCATTCAGAAACACAAGTAACAGATGACTGGTCAAAGATCACACACACATGAACAAGCACACTCACCTGTTCCTCTTTGTTGTTGATGATCACCAGATCGGATCCTCTGTTCTGACAGTCTGCTCTGCTCTGAGGCCAAGTTTTCTTCTCAGTGGATTTAAAATAACAACTGCATCCAAATCTCTCCCACCCTCCAGAACACAGTTTCCCTTAATGTCAAACAAGAGTTTATTCATGTCAGTCTGCATTAAAAACGTTGCACTTTAACTGTTTTGGTTGAGATATTTTATAATATGCTTTTACTCGTACACAAGTGTCCACATATCAAAACAGTTCAGTAAAATAAAGCCACCTTTGGTCTTGTTCTTCATGGGTTTTACTCCATCTTGTAACTGACTGTTGTTGACCGAGACGTCTTGAGCTAAACAACAGAAAAAAAAAAGATTACCGTATGTGTAACAGTAATCTTACGTATTATGACATTTGCATGTTTATTAAAACATTTCTTACTTGGAATGTTGTGATTATGTGACTGATTGTAACTGTTGCTCAGGTTGTTGAGTTCGGTCTCCAGCTGCTCGCTTTCCAAAGTGACTGAAATATCTGATGGGAACATCAAATCCTTCCCTTTGATAAGCACTATAATTAAATTACTTCTTGATCACATTTAGTAACTGAATCATACTTTACTCATTCATTTATCTGGCAGATTCTAAGACACACAGTTTTTACTCACTCTCGGCACTGTGCACACATGTACACCAAGTGTGAAACTCTGAGGGCGAGAAGAGTCGAAGAGCCGCGATGAACTGAGTCATTATCAGGTCACTTGGTGTCATTTGGTTCCACTGGAGTTTAAATGTCTTTGTTCTTCCCAAACAGATGAAGTTAATTAGGTAAAAAAGAAGCTCAATAGTCCTTTAAAACGGTTGAATAAAAATGCCTCTGTAGAACCACACAGTGAATGTTCAGTAAGTCTGTGTTTCAATTCATTTGCTCACTGAATAGTAGTAACCTACAATTACAGCTTACTCTGTTATCTGTTTTATCTATTATTTCTTGATAGTGGTTGATAGTGAGCAATGACAAACATATTAACTTTAGTACTGAACATGCAAAGTCTAAAAGTTTATCAGTACTCAAATAATGACAGACTATAAAAATTAATGGACTAATACAATGCAACTTTTTCCACTAACTTAAAGCACGGCTGTGAAGTTGTTCAGTACTCTGCGTTGTGTTCTGCGAGTTGCACTGCTGCCGTCACACTTACTGCTCTTTTGAAGCCGCACAGAATAAGGGTGAAAGTGTCTGACTAATTAGCAACAGATAAAAATAAGTCATCAGCCACACACATACAATGTCAGCCCCTGCTCTCCGCTCAGACTGAGACCTGCTGGGTTGCAACATTAACACCCAAATGCAACATCACAGTAACATAAACTACTGAATGATTCAGGAAGTGTAGGCCACAGATTGTCTTTAATGTAATAATATAATGAGAAACCAATGAATTTATACAGATAAGCAAGGTGCACAAACTGTCATATTTGAACATTTTATTTAAACTAAAGTCTGAGCATCGTGGTGCAACATTAGTTCTCTCCATCACAGAAAAGCTGCTTTAATGTTTGCTGCTGTTTGTCTGACTTTTCCTGCTCAGTCTTCTGATGACTTGTTTTTACAGTGTAAGATGTTGTTGGCAAAGGTGGTATTTGGTGGTTGTTTCTCAGCCACTCAGGCCACAAACGTCCTTCAGAGGTCTCCTTGCCCTGAAAGTCTGCTCGCCCTCTGAGACGAGAGGGGAGATGGGAGCAGCACTGTGTGTGCACTGGGTGTGTATAAGAGCTGCAAGTGCATGAGCAATGACCTCTTGGTTCTGACTGGTAGTTCAGATTTGGTCATGGTGGAGTCTTTCAAATTGAATTAGGGACACTAGGAGAAGTCAAAGAAATGTATTTTTTTCACAGAATATCTTATATTCTAATATCTAATATCTATCTATCTATCTACCTTGAAATGCACGTTGCTTGTCTGTGTAGTTCTGCGCCAAGGTGCAGGTTTACTCATAAACCACAAGAGGAGACATACTGTAGAAACACACAAGTGCACAGAAACAGCCAAATGGATGCTTAAAATACATTTAAATTATTTTAATCAAATGCTTCATAACCAAGAGCTGTCTTTGATTAGTAGGCTACAGCTTCTGAACTCAGAAATGCTGCACCAGAGCACATTACCACTACATGCATCCATCCACTGTTTATCTTGATAAAATCATGTACGAATGACACCAGACTGCCACAAAATAACCACACACACCTCTGCACACAGTGCTGCTGTGAGAGCTGGCTGAGAGCTTTACGCCTACTAGGTGCACAACACTTATAACCTGCTTAACCACTTACAACCTTATAATCTGTATAACCTGCTACACACTCTTAAATATAAAGAATCACATTTTAGAGCACGATTTCAAACTGGAAACTAGTTATTTGTTGTCATTTAACCAAACGTGTTGAGCTTTTTTAGTTATTATCTGGTTTCAGTCTGAAAAGCCTCTGTGCATCCTGCTCGTTACATTTCGGTTTGCTGCAGGACCACAACATAAGAAACAAACAAAAATACAACCAGGACTGAAACAGCCATTTGACTTTTATATCAGTAGTTGTTCTCCTTTTGTGACTGCAGCACAGCAGTTCACAGACATACA
Organism: Sandelia bainsii; assembly: GCA_032362345.1. NCBI lineage: Eukaryota > Metazoa > Chordata > Actinopteri > Anabantiformes > Anabantidae > Sandelia > Sandelia bainsii. The sequence goes on along the minus strand of JAUMHL010000314.1, from coordinate 6,123 downwards.
GTAGCTGTACCATTGTCATAAAAATGCATCATGTTAACTGCTCTGAGCTGTTTTGTCTTACGTCGTATGGACAGGACGATGATGATCCCAGCAATAATTAGAAGACACAGCACTCCTAGACACAACGCAGCAGCTCTGAAAGTCTTTCTTTGGACTGGAGCAGGATTCTGACTGTGTGGTCCTACAGAAGAAAAAGAAAGCAGCAGGATTGTTGATAATTGCTCATCATTCTCAGCTGTCACAACCTTTTACTCACAGACATCATTGCGTAGATCTGTGGTTGTAGAAACAGTTGTACACAATTACTAACAGTGTGTCAGCAACACTATAGATCAGTGATCGGACAGATTTTAAACAGTCTGAAAGGTTGAAGTATAATGGATCTTTGCCTAAGATGTTTGCCTGTATATGCTACATGATGGTTTATGATTAGGATTATCTTTTAAAAGTGATAACGCCCGGGTACTGTAGGTGGGGGTGATGGACATGTTCCACCATCCACCGTCTGCTTGTGAAATTACCCTGTTCTTCCATTGCATATTGTTACGTACTGTACCGACACATATTTGTCTTTGGACAGTGGGGGGAACCAGAGAGGAAACCCACGCAGGTGGAAAGAATTTTGAGCCCCGCATGTTATATTATTATTAGCCACCATCCACCCCAACCACTTTGTGACTTCTGTTCCACTTATTTAAATAAATAAACATATTTAAAATATATTTCGTTCAACGAGAGTAGTGGAATTTGCAGTTTAGTTGTGCAGGGGAGAGGTTTGAGTTTTCTGACCTTGGTTTTTCAAAAATCCTGCATCAAGGCCATGTTCATAATATAGATTTGTCGTGTTTAGATCAGATTTACAGGATTAACACTTAAATAAAACTCCATACATTTATATAGCCCCAAATCACAAATTGGCCCCAAGAGACTTTACAATCTGACACCCCTTGTCTACATAGACCCTCAAATCACATATGGAAAAAATAGAGGAAACCTCAGAGCAAGGATCCTAGATCCCAGGGAAATAGTCTATTAGACATGTGTTCAGTGTACAGCAACATACAGTGGTAGATTTACAATTAAAGCCAATATCTTACCTCCTAACTCTGATTGAAAATCAATCCTCTCACCTCTGATACCGTGGTGATGATGAGAAATAGCCACGCTTCTTTCCTCCCGATCTGCTCCATCTTCCTCCACCTTTCTGTTGTATCTCACAGTCTCCGAAAAAACTGGTGTGGCATAAATAACTGATGACATCTTGAGAGAACTGAGCCAGTTGAACAGTAGCTGCACTTCACTTACTGTTACTGTACTATGATGATTGAATTACTATCCTGCAATAAAAGAGTAAAATGTTCTAGTACAGTATGATAGTATCTACTATGTTACATACAAATACAGTAACAAAATGTACTTAACTGATGCTGTAGGTGGGTCTTGGTCAGCCTTCAGTCTGGTTCAAAGAACATTGCGGAAGTAGCAGCAAGCAACAAATGCGCAGACACACACTCACACTTTTTATTTAGTTGACTGAGTGAGATCAAAATAACTTGTTTGTACAGTTTGTGGTTTTATTTACTTTAACTAGTGGACAACATTTTCCAGGTTTTGGCTTCACATCATTTAGACAAACTATAAATACATGGTGGGAAAATAATATAACATATATAAAAATACATTTTGCATAAAAAAATGTGACAGTTTGGGAGTCGTGTGAAATGCAGCACATGCATATTTACATGTTAATTGATGACAGTGAGTCAGGAGGTAACGTGCATTGGTGGTTCAAGGCTCTGGTGGACATGTTGAAGTGTCCTTGGGCTGGGCCATCATCTAGCATGGTGTGTGTGCTTGTCACTTGCGATTTGCTAAATGTCAGATGTAAAATGTCTGTTCAGTGGCTGTTGCTGCATGTGATTTGTTGTTTGCATTTTTTTGCTGCCCTCCTTTAAAACTACATATTATAAACTAACATAAGGAAATAACCTGTACTGCATTACTTTAATAATTACGAGTTTGCAAATTAATGTAATAATAAAAGTCACACTTGTAGTATACAAACTCTTCTGTTAATCTATGACATCACAGTCACACACCAGAAAACTCACAATAACTCTGTTTCTCACAGGTGATTTTATTTTGGCTCCATTGTAAGTGAGTATGCATTTTCCTGGTAGATTGACCCCATTCCCATTATTCCAGTGTCAAAATGTTTTAGTTGCTGTTTGATGAGGATTAATGTTGGTGCCCTCATGTGGTAGAGTAGTAGACTGCAAGTCCATCATCATGAGCTGCAAAGAGACTTGATCAGTGGTTTTGTCCTGTTTAACGATTCACTTATAAAAAGTGAGAAAGATCAAGTTTATAATGTGACACAGAGAATTTCAAATTCAGTTCTTCATATGTAGATTTCAGGACATTTGTTCACAATCAACCAAATGCAAGAATCATCTGATATCAACATTGTTAGTTTTCTTTTCTGAATTGTGAATGAATTCAGAAAAGTCACCTGACGCAATTCTGGTCTCTGTGCGAGTTATTTTGGCCTTTGTGTCTTCTGTCATTCTGCATCTGCCCCAGAATTTTATCTCTGTCCTAATACATGATGGAGATTCACCTAGATGCACCTGTTTGGAGGATTTGGGAGAGGTGGCCTGGTAGCTCAATGGGATAAGCATTAGACTGGGATGCAGAATGTGGCAGGATCATATCTGATTTTGTTGCAGAATTATCCAATATGAGCATCAATCATTCTCAAGTAAATTCTTCAGAAAGTTTATTTTCCTAATGCTGAAACATATTTTCTTCTGTGTCCAGATAGTTTTGCTGCTAGTTTTAACCGGTTATTAAAACACTGTTTCACTTACTTTTTTCCACCAAGATCATGACTGTTTGTGTTTTATCAGATTACAAATATTGTGTTTGTTAATATTTGTGACTTTGGTGAAGCTCAGATAACATTTCATGAACACTTCTCTTTTTTTTGTCACTCTGTAATGTGAGTTGTTGCTGTTTTGGTGATTAACCCAGATTTTTATTGGTGCTTATTATTGTACATTTTGGATTAATCACTAATATGCTACTTAAATAAAATTATGTCATGATAGTGATTTCTCACAATTTCTCACTTTTCTTCCAGTAACTAAAAATCGGTCTGCTCCTCTCAATACTGCCTGGATTATCATACATATCCACCTCCCTTTCCACCTACTCTGCTCCATCTTTCTGTTGTATCTCACCTTCTGGGAAAAAATCTGGTTTGACATAAACAACTGACTAAATCTTGAGAGGTCTGAGACTACGCTGCAGTAAAATGTTAGTGTGTAGTAAACACTACGAACTGTAGTTAACATAAATACAGAATATACTTTATTGATGCCGTCAGTGGCTCTTGACCAACCTTCTGTGGGGTCCAGAGAACATTGAGGAAGTAGCAGAAAGAAATTAATACACACCCTGTTGTTCTTTTGGCAGGAGGATAAAAATATCTTGTAACTGCAGTTAGTGATTTTCTTTAGGGGAGGATGTTTTTAGATTAAAATGAAGCCACGTAGATGACCTACAAACACATGGCTGTAAAACTGAATACAACTGAATTTTGACAGTGACCATGTAGAAGGACAAACTTTTCTGTCAGTAACACATACATACAGAGAGAGAGTAACAGGAAATTGAATTAACAATCAACTGAAACACTGGGGACGAAGCAGACTGGAAGTAGGTCTGAAATTTCAAAAGAGCTAAAACTGGAAGAAAGGTTTAGGATTATGACAACCTGACACTCTGATGGGGAAAAAAAGACATGTTGAAAAATTTGTACATTTAGGATTTTTGGAATTATTCATTACACATTGTACGAAGGTCAGATGTTCTGTTGGCAATTTTGTGCATTTAATGATTATTATTATTATTATTATTAAATTGTTTGACACACTGCTACCTTTGCTCTTATGTTACCTTCAGGACGAACTGATCTTCATCACTGTTCCAAAGTTCACTAAAATGTTTCAGTTCCTGTGTAAAGAAGATAACATTTCCTGTTTGGACAAACTGTTATTCTGCCGTGTGTGTGTCGAAGTGTTTTCAACGTGTCAATTTCTTAATAAAAAAACAGTTATTTTGAGTTTTTGCTGCTATATACTGTGTTTACAGTTTTTCTCAATGGTTTAATTTAACAACCAAAAGCTGCAGATCATCATTCTGTCCATTCGATGTAAGAATTAACAACTCTGAGTACTTAGAGTCTCTAAGTAAGCAACTTAACATGATGGACTTTGATGACTAATTGGTACAATTACTGTATGTCCACAGTCTTCCGTCTGTGTGCAAATGCATTATAAAGCTCAGCTGAGGTCAACATGAGAATTCAATAATCTGAGATATTAAAATCAAGTGGATATCTCAGTCCTAGGGTGTATAATATGCAAACCCAAATTGAAGGAGATAATAAGTTAAAAGTGAGAGTGATCTAATGTTTGTCAAGTAGGGGATCTTAAACCCAGTCCTCTGGTACCACCCACAGCTGGTAGAAACTGCAAATAATTAAATTCCATTTGATTTCATGCTGTTGTAAAAGCAAAAAGATTTGATGCTTTTCATCTGTTTCCTTTTTTGCTGTTTTATCCAACAGATGTTTTCCAAACATTAAAAAATGATCAACTTCAGACGAGATTTAACAACATAAGCAACAGTTACAGTCAGTTACAGAACGACATAAAGCAGCTCCAGGATGAAACTGCAGGTAACACCTGCAATGTTTGGGCAAATACACAGCATCAAATCCCACACTGCACATCAGGCAACAGTGAGTTAAAGGCATGGCTGAAAGTAGGCTGATACAGTCCAATACTGCACACCACTATAAGATTCAGTTCAAAACCCACGTTCAGAGCCAGTCATTGTGGCCCTAACCCTAACCCAGAAAACACATCTGCTCCAAATTGCCTCTGAACTGTCTGTGTTGTGTTTTTATCTTCCATTACTGCTACTTGTTGTATTATTGTATTATTTTGACAATGAATGACATGAAAGCTTGAAAACATTTGTTTCACATTAAGGAAAGTCGTGTCGTGAAGGATGGGAGAGATTTGGATGCAGTTGTTACTTCAAATCCACTGAGAATAAAATGTGGTCTGAGAGCTGGACAGACTGCAAGAGCAGAGGATCAGATCTGGTGATCATAAGTCGCAAAGAGGAACAGGTGAGTGTGTTTGTTACCGTGTGTGGGGACTGGAGAGAATTTCTGTTCCCCTGCTCAAAGTTCCACTCATATGGCTTAGCGCTCAACTCAGATCGCATCCCACTACACTGAAATTGCAAAATGACTCAACTACAACAGAGATACTGAATTATGAATTTAGGAATGATTATTGTCGCCTGTCAGCTATAAGGACTTTGTCACCGAGCTGAGCAACGATGAAGAGTCCTGGATTGGTCTGAGGACAGAATGGAAAAATGGATGGAAATGGGTGGATGGATCATCGCTGACAGAAACGTGAGACAGTTTTTTGTTTGTTACAGTTCCATCAAATATAAATATTATGTGTTAAACTGTAGGAAAGTAACACGTGTTAAAAATCACTCTGCTCAAACAGCAGATGGTCAGGTATTACTCCTTCATGTTCAGTTCTTGAAGAATGAATATTAAGTTAAGTTAACGGACAGCCCACATGTGCAGTTGACTTATAAACCAGGATTCACAAAGAGAGAAAATGTTTTTGGAGTATAAGCAGAGTGAATATTTTTGATTGCAATGAAGGAATGTAATCTCTAAGTCATAATCCCTTGAAGTTTAATGTTCCTACAAATTCTCTAAAGATAAGTACTGAAAATATTTGAAATATAGTGGATGTTAACTTTATCTAAAAATAATCAAGAGTTTCAGATCAGAACAATGTTTTTTTGGCCCACAGGTTTTGGGTGACAGAACAGTTTGAAAATCCCACATCCTGGCAAGCTGCTGCATGCTGTGATCAACAAGGAAAGTGGACAACAGGTGGATATCAAAAAGTCAGAAAGACCTGGGTCTGTGAGAAATAGATTTCCAGCTTTACCTGATGACAGAGACATGTTTGTAGTCTTGGAATGAAGATGTTTGTTAAATCAGACCAAATGTTCTTC
>JAUMHL010000313.1:0-10335 GCA_032362345.1 Sandelia bainsii | reverse complement strand
TCCTTTATGTAAAGGGGAGGGGTGATGACAACTATCACAATCATATTCATATCATATTTATAATCAGATAACCCACTGATGGCTGATGTTACATGAAACTGTTGCAGGAAAAATTAGCAGCTAACTGATCTTCATCATGAAGATAACTAACAGAGACCAGGTGTTACACGGTCCTGGATCAGACTGATGAGGATCAGGATCCTGTTTCTGTGAGACAGACTCATTAACAGAGTCCAGTCCAATCGTAGCAGACTGTGGTGGATTTCAGCTGCTCCAGACCAAGACTCAGCATCCTGACCCATCCTCACTACATTTATCACAGTGTGTAAAATACTAACGGAGCTTTAAGTTCTGTTTCAGGGTGGTTCAGGTCAGGATGGACTCTCAGGACCTCCTCTGGGTCAGGGGGGAAATATGGTCTGAAAAACCAAACAGAGACCTGCTCAGTCTGAGCTACAGACCTGAAGTCCACATGAAGGACTGAGAGACTACAGACCCAGTCCCACAGACCTGAACCCTGTAGAGTCCATTACAGACTGAGTAAAGGAGTTGGATCAGCAGACGTCCTGCTCTTCTATCGGATCCAGCCCCTGATGGTTCTGATGCAGGTCTCTGCAAAGGAGAGAAACCAGAATCAGTCAGAGTCACAGAGAACAACATCCTGTCTTCCTGTCTTGTCAGTGTTTGGTTTTATTGACAGTCTGAGCCTGTGTTGGTCTGAAAGTCTGGATCTGGATCAGAGCAGATAAAACCGCTTCATTCACCACAGTGATACGACACAGTTACAGCAGAACTGAAGGAGATTCTCAGTCCAGGTCCCAGGTTCCTAAAAGACTTCTTCATTCCTAATCACTGGCTGTTTCCAGGGATTTAACCTACCAGTCCAGAATCTGGAGCTGTTCTAGAACCACAGAGAACTATTCAGACCTGATGGACAAACCTTAATCTAGACTGGTTCAAACTGAAAGATGTTTGCCTTGAATTAAACCTGACAAACTAGAAAACTCCTTAAACAACTCTTGAACCTTTATGTGGATCATAAACAAGTAAAGTCAGGTCCTGCAGTTTCTCAGTTTTATTCTGAAACCAGTTCTCTCGTACTGACCTCTGACACAGAGCTTCACTCCTTTCTGTCTCAGGATTTGTTCATCTTTGAGGCCGGTGCAGATGTAGAGACCACGATCATCAAAGCAGGGGTTCTTCAGGGTCAGACAGGTCTCCAGTCCTCAGCAGGTCCTCCTTCATCTCTGTGCGGCCTCTGTAGACTTGGTCCTGTGTGTTTGGGTTTTTTTGGTTCTGGTACACGAGGACCGTCATAGGTCTGGAGCACAGGTAGGTCCACTCCACTGTGACATCATCAGGGAGGGTAGGTGTCGTCTTAAAGGGCAGAACAGCAACGTGTTCACCTGTTGTCACCTGCACGGTCTCCACCTGTCGGTCTAACAGAGAACAGTCGGTAACATGAACCAAACATTTACTCAGGACTGTCTGAACCACTTTCAGCCTGTTCTGGGTTTAATAAAACCACCTCAACCTTCTGTACTGTCCTGATTTACTTTGCACAAGAGAACCAAGTCTTCTGGCCTGTAGTCCACTCAGACTGGTTCCTGGACCAGTGTCTAGTGGACTGTGTACAATAAAACTAACCAACAGTCCAGTTTTGATGATTTATGGGTAATAATTTATTTATAATCTGTTGCTGTTCTGTTTAATTAACTAATCCAGATTTGACGACAGGTTAATCTCAGTAAATTATCATGAGGAGAAACTCTCATATTTATTACATGTAAAGTGAAATATATCTGAAGACTTTTATTGTTTTAATTTTGAAGTTTACACCTTTCACAGCTCATCCAAAGTCACAAAGCCAAAGCTCACTAAGATCCTGGTCAGGCACCAGTTAGTGGTGGTTTTGGCTGTGAGCAGGTGCTGAGTCCTGCTGGGAAAGAAAAACCAACATCTCCATAAAAAATGTTAAGTGTTATATAACATATCTCCTAAATTAGTTCACCTGCTAAAATCTGGGTCCAGGTCTTTTCAAGGGTTTCCTGAACTTTTTTTAAATAGCAGAGTATTTATATATGTATGTATACTTTAATATGTGACTGGATACTTTAATACAATATTATACTCCAGTACACTGTAGTACTGATACTTTTACATAAGTTAAACACCTGTTGGCTTCTTTCATGTCAGATGACAGCACCAGTCCAGTTTACCTGAAGGTACCTGTACACAGAAAACTGCATCACAGTAGTTTTCCGACACCTGAACAGTACAGATATAAATATCACCATCTGTGTACAAATACACAGATTTGACAGTACTTTTACATTGTGTGTTAATTTATGTATTTTATAACAACAACATGTGACAAAACCACATTTTTCTGTCATGTGGGTCTTTAAATCCTGGTCCAATAGGCCAAAAAACCAGACTGTAAGTTTGGTTTAAGAACCAGTCCAGGTTCTAACCAGGATTCTTGATTCACTTGTATAAAGTAACATTTAAAGAAGTCCAGTACAGAACCTGAGTAAATGTATGTTAGAAACAGAGTTAGACCACGTACCTGCTCTGTTGTTGATCCGTTTAGAACATCGACTGATCAAAGTATGAAGGAGGAAACTAAGGAGGATCAGGAGAACCACGGAGACACAGATACTGAAAACAGCGATGTGCCAAACTGAACACAAACACAGAGAAACACACACAATGAAAATCACATCTACAGCATCTACATCATGGACATGAGACTACAGGACTGAGATGAGTCTACAGGACTGATCTGAGTCTACAGGACAGACGCAAGTCTGCGAGTCTACAGGACTGACGTGGGTCTACAGGACTGAGATGGGTCTACAGGACAGACGTGAGTCTACAGGACTGACGTGGGTCTACAGGACTGACCTCTGACCAGCAGGTCCACCTCAGTCTGGTGTTTCTGGACATTGGACAGGTACAGGGTACAGGTGTATTTCCCGCTGTCAGCACTGACAGGATCAGTCAGAGTGAGACTGAAGTCTCCAGTTTCCAGAGCTCGTTCTGTCATCGATGTTCTACCTCTGTAACCAGGGTTCTGATCATTGTTCTGGTTTAGCACGTGAACCAGGTCTGGACTGAGGTCGTCACGGGTCCACTTCACACTGACGTTTCCAGATCGTAGCAGATCAGGTGACATCAGGCAGGGCAGCACCACAGAAAGAGAAAACATCAGAACTATCTGAGAGGAGGATCTTCATCATCACACAATGACCCAAACACTCAGGACTTCACCAGAGGAAACAGTGGAAGGTTTTAGACTTGGGCAGGGGGTTCAGAAACAGCAGTGGACGGGGTGGGGGGTTCCCTTAGTGAAGAAGTGTGTCTAGTGAAGAGAGAAACATGAATTATTCTCATCAGGTTCTGTAGACCCTGAACTAGACAGACTGAATCCTGACTAACAGCTGGTTCGGTTCTGAACATGACCCTGATCTGTGAGAACAGATCAGTACACAGTGAATCCAGTAGAGAATCCAGGATCTTACCGTGTAGGAGGATCACAAAGACCAGTAACATCTTCATCAGCAGGAAGATCCACAAAGAGTCCCTGTAAACCCACTTCTCTAGTCCTGATGACCTGGTTTACTTTAGTTTCAGTTTCAACTGTAGGTCTGCTGGGTCCTGCTGGGTCCTGTTTCTGGGTCAGAGCAAACAAACACCTCCTTGTCAGCTCTGGTATTTACCCACCGTCTGCGTCATTTCCTGCTGCTCCAGTCAGACAGGGACTGGGAGTGGTTCTTGTAGTGGGGGGTTGGAGATGGAACTGATCCAGTAGATCAACATCCTTCCTGCTGTGGTCCAGCAGAGACGGTTTAACCCTGTGTCCAAACTGCTGCTGAGAAAGAGACAGAGAGAGACAGACAGATCACAGGATAAACACACATCACAGCAGAAAGAAAAGAAACTGTAACAACAGAGTCTTGGATTAAAGCCATAAATAAAATAAGTGACATCTCAGAAACAACATTTTCACAGCAGTGAGAGCAGAACATGAACAGGAACACGAGGAGAACATCAGACTTTGTTCCAATATATAATATTTATCAGTACATCTGGTGTCAGGTTTAAATAAAGTTTATTTAAACAGTGATACTGATTAGTTTGACCTTTGACCTGTTGGTATAACTGATAAAATAAGTTCCAGTTCTTACTGAGAACCACAAATCAGAACGTACTGCTGTCATTTACTCTCTAGTAAGACAACAAGTAGAGGATCACTTTAACAGCACAGACACCAGGAGCATGTGGCAAGGAATAAGATCTCTTACAGACTACAAGAGCCCCCTTGACCCCCTCCACTCAAGTACCACACTAGCCAATGAGCTTAACAACTTCTTCGCTCGCTTTGAAAACAGTGATGGTGGAAAGAGAACCACGGTCCCTGCAGCAGAGGAGGAACTAAGTATACAGGATGTGCAGCGCACACTGCAGAGAATCAACTCTCGCAAAGCTGCAGGTCCAGACGGCGTTCCAGGTCAAGTTCAAGGACTGTGCTGTACAACTGGCTGAAGTCTTCACTAAGATTTTCAACCTGTCTCTGCCATCAGTCCCAAAATACTTAAAATCAGCTATTATAGTGCCATTACCAAAGAAGAAAAGCATCACCTCTCTGTGCGACTATCGGCCCTCACCTCGCCATAATGAAATGCTTCGAAAGATTGGTCCTCTCACACATCAAAGACTCCATTCCAGCCACAATTGATCCATACCAGTTGCTTACAGAGCGAACAGATCCACGGAAGATGCCATCTCGACAGCTCTTCATACTGCCCTGACTCACCTGGAAGGACAGAGCACATATGTCAGGATGCTGTTTGTGGATTTTAGCTCTGCTAACACTGTCATCCCCAGCAAACTGTCAAACATCCCCAGCCACACGTCATCAACTATCACTCTGAGCACTGGTACACCACAGGGCTGTGTGCTTAGTCCCATTCTGTACTCCCTCTTTACCCATGACTGTGTCCCCACCTAAAAGACCAACACCGTAGTGAAGTTTGCAGATGACACAACAGTGATTGGGCTCATCAATGACAACGATGAACTGGCCTACAGAGAGGAAGTTAAGAACCTGGTGGGCTGGTGCTCAGAGAACAACCTGTCTCTGAATACAGCAAAGACCAAAGAACTCATCTTTGACTTCAGGAGGTCACAAGTCACCAAACACACTCCAGTCTTTATCAAAGGTGAGAGCGTGGAGCGGGTCTAGCATCAGGTTCCTGGGAGTTTACATCTCAGAGGACCTCACAGGGACCAAAAACACCACTGCACAGGTAAAGAAGGCTCAGCAGCGACTGTTTTTTCTGAGGACTCTGAAAAAGGCTGGCCTCCAAAAGAGACGCTGGTCACCTTCTATTGTTGCTCCATAGAAAGCATCTTAACACACTGCATCTAATGTTAGTACCTCAGCTGCTCTGTAGCTGACCAGAAGGCTCTGCAGCGTGTAGTCTCCATCACTCAGAAGATCATTGGGACTCAACTCCCACCCCTGGAGGAAATCTATAACACCCAGTGCCTCAGGAAAGCCACCAGCATCCGTGAAGACCCCACACACCCATGACACCACCAGCTCTTTGAACTTCTACCATCAGGCAGATGTTTCAGAAACATTCGGTCCCACACAACCAGATTGAACAATAGCTTCTTCCCCAGAGCTGTAGCCGCTTTGAATCAGGCCAAAAGACACAGACAACAGCTTATGATATAAGTATTACACATATAATGATGTTCTGTACGTATCCACTGTTCACACCCACAAACTGTCATTGCACTTACCACTTTATTCACTGTATGATTGTATATATATCTATTTACTTTTTCTTTTTTATTTCTTTTATAGACATATGTTATTCTCTTTCAAACATTTGTAGAGCTTTCAACCAAATTTCATTGCACTGTATAATACATGTATAACAATGACAATAACAAACTATTCTATTCTATTCATCACTCTGCAGTTTCTCTCAATCACCTGTAGGTGGAGCTACATCTGATTTACCTGCTCTTCAGGTGATCTGAGATCAGTTTCTAACTAACGACGGTACCAGATCAAGTCAAACTTGTACTTTTACCAAACAGAAAAAACAGTACATACCTGGCTGGTGCTTTATCCTCTTATGAATACATTTAATAAGAGGTCTGCAGAAAGTCTTGTAACACTGACACAGAAGGAGTAGAATCATAAGGATAATCCAAACGAAGAACAGACCGAGCAGAAAATCGTCTGGATGGAAACAAAAACAAACATAACATTAAAATCATAACATCAAAGATTAATCTACCGACCTCTGAATGCTATCTACAGCTCAGACCTATGTCTACAGTACTGATTGTGACTTCCAGTTGTACATCAATTCTCCTTCTTTCTTTTCCAGACCAGTAGATGATGCAGCTGTAGGTTCCACTGTCAGAGAAAACAAGTTTCTTCAGAGTCAGACTGAGGTCTCCGATTTCCAGAGCCTCACCTCTCATTGATGTTCGACCTCTGTAATCTGGGTTTTGTTCTGTGAAGTTGTTGCCGCTCTGATCACGCATGTGAACCACTGGTGGACTGAGGTTGTTACGGGTCCAAACAACTGTGGAACCTCTGGAGATAATGAAAGGAATGTGGCAGGGCAGTACGACTGAGTCTTCCCCCAGAATAACCACCACAGCTGAGGCATGCTGGGAAGACACAGAGAGAAATATGAAGTCAACGGTGGAACATGAAGAAGTGGGAGGAGGTTTTTCAGCCTGTGAGATTTGTTTACAGTGAACTAAATGATGGGTCGTGTTTGTATTTACACTAAACCATTAAAAAGCTTCCAAAATCATTATTATCACTTGTTGCTATCAACATCACATTGAATCAAAAAATCTCCCTTCTCGCAACAAATGTTATTCAGTGGCAACTGGACTTGTTTTAAGTTTTTGAAGATGTATCACCAAAGAGGGCTTCATCAGTTCTGACTGACTGGTTGGAGCAGCAGGTTTATAAACCCCGTGGAGTCCTCAAGTTGTTGGTTCTTGATGGTCACCTGTGGGTTGTTGTTCCCTCTGGCTTTCATGTATGTCCCTGTGATCACCTGAGCCAGGGTGTGTCAGAAGCAGCATCTACAGTTTGTGTGTGTCTGTGTGTGTGTGACCTGATAAAATGAAAGTAAATGTTGAAAACAGAAGCTGATTTTTTCCTCACTACACCACAACACTTTTATTTTTCCAGTCTGTGTGAACTGTCACATAAGGTGCTGGTAACCTTTCTGAGTCACCACACCCAAGATAACATTTGTTGGTGTTGGTGTTGGCGACCCCCCCTCCCTGCGGCGCGTGTACCTCCGCCAATATAACGGACAACATATACAGCCTGTTTAAACCAACAGTACGATGAACCTGTTCAGCACAGGACACACTATCAAAACGCTGAGCAAGCAGCAACACAACTGTCACGAATCAACACAGGCTGCATTAAAAAGTTGCCACATACCAAAGTATCCTGTGGTGGCAGGAGACAGAAACATCAAAATGGCTGTTGTGTGTCTGTTAAAAAGAGTTTATCTCACCGTGCAGGAGGATCACAAACACCACCAACGTCTTCATCTTCCTGTTAAACTATAACAAACCAGAGCTTTTACTGTGAACAAACTGCACCAAACACACTCAAACATCCCGTCTCCTCTGACCACGTGCTGCCTTCAGGTGTCTCTGTAAGATCAAACATCAGCTCTGCTCTGAATGTACAGATCAGTGACTGTGACACCACAGTGGAGAGTTTTCCTGCAGCACATGAATGCAGCATCTCTGGAAAATCTTTATAGCTTTTACTTTCACTTCTGGATCATCAGGAAACATCTGGAGCACCATGAACCAACAGTAACAGCAGCTCTACCAGGACAATCATTTTACACTCCTCTCCTTCTGGACTCTGGTCTGTCTGCAGACTTTCACTGACCTGGGTTCTGGTTCTTCTTTAGGACAGGCGTGTCCAAAGTCCGGCCCCCGGGCCATTTACGGCCCGCGGTTCTGGTTTTAAAATGTATTATTTATGGCCCGGGACGGGCTGGAATTAAAAAAATCGGCCCATGCATCACCAGATCAGACCAGCTGGCAGCAAACAATCACCGCACACATCATATCTGACAAACCAAAGAAAACCAGCATCAGCCCACATTCAGTTCTTCACAATAAATAAATTATAATCATTGATACTTTACTGATTCTTGTGGACAGACTGACCCCCGTCCGTCTGAGACGTTATGACCCAGTTCTCCTTTTAATTCTAAAGTAAATCAATAACTTAAAAACTCTGGATGAACTATTGTTCTCAAATCATTTTACACAGTTCAAACTGAACACAAATACAATTTATTTTTGTGTGATTATAATCTCAGACACAGACTGGTTTAAGTTTTTAAAAAGTCCAAAACACTGATTCTATCGGTAAAATTATATAAAGACATTATTCAGAGTTTGTGGTTTCAGTCCAACAGGAACCACAGAGGTACCTTATATCCTCCTGGTTCCTCTGTGTCTGGATCAGCTGCTGGACGGATCCGAATTGGTCTCTAGACTCCGGATCGCATCAGTCCAGAAGAAACGTGTTTATTTAGCTGCTGCCTCCGTCCGGTCACTTTAGTGGATTAACGAGCGGATCTTCAACAATAAACCCTGAACTTCTCAGTTTATCACAACAGTCCAAAGTCCTGCAGATGATCTATGTAACCATATCAAACTAACTTCTTAAAATAAATATAAAAATAAAACAAACCTCCTGCTAGTGACGAACTGTTCCGATGATCCGAACCGTCTGTCCACGAATCCAGGAAGTGTTTACGTTGAGTGACGTCATGACGTTTGACGCCTCGCTGCGTGTGGCGGTTCAGGAAGTGGTTCACAGAAACAGCTGGTGCAGTGTTGGAAAAGAATCTGGGGTATTCCTAATAAATTTCTTTTAAGAAATGAAGTTAAAATAATACATCCCAGATAGCAACGACATGTGGTCCGGTTGAGATGTGGCACATCTGGTGACTGCTGAATTCGGCAAAAGATCATGGGCCATATCCGGCCCTAACATGGCAGCTGATTCAGGCTGACAAGTGGTGTGTGGGCCAACTTTGGCTGAGTCCAGGGTGGAGGTCATCTTTTTTCTGTATTATCCCTGATTAACAGGAACAGTGCATTGAGACTCTTGGGGATGGCAGTGCTTTGAATAAATGCCTTATTCATGTGCTCTGCTCAGTTTGAAATTAATATAATTGTTAAACAGAATTAATAACAGAAAATAATAATTGTTATTGTAATAGTAATAATTATGCTTTGTAAGAATATATATAAAATAAATCAATATATTTTTGGAGAAGTTCATACTAATTTATATATTAATTTATTTTTTGCCCAGTAATATGAGCCTGCGTATCAATTGATAACTGCTATTCATAAGGTTAATGTTTTGCTTAGACCTGATTAAATCCACAATCAGTAACTGAATTTCCACTTGCTCACATTTAGGACAAACCAGATTTCATGAAAGTCTATTCAAAATGAGAGCCATTGAGCCATTATATTTTATTATTTTAAGATCAGCAAACAAAGGAAGACAGGTCTTTAGACACTGAGGGAGGAATGTCATTTTTTCTTCAGTGTGAGTGGTGCGCCATAGGCGGGACATGGACTGTAAAATGTTGAACTGGCGACAGTTTCGGCAGGAATTTTAAATATGAGATGGACAGAATGTTCTGTAATGGCGGACCTTGGAGCTTTAGAAAAAAACAGCAGCAATGGTTTTACCAAAACATGCCTAAATTGTCTTATTAAAGCTTTTTAGCCATATCACAATTGTTGTAATTGAATTGTAAATTTTTTAGGAATGTAATTACAGAATAGGCTTATTAGTCATGAAAGTAATTTTGATAACTTTTATTAGCTAGTTTACAATAAGTTATTACAGATTTGTTTTGTCTCTTGTCTTGTGGGAAAATGTGAGCACTGGAGCAGTGGTTCTCTTTATGTGTGAGATGCATTGTGGTTGTTTGGACATAATTTGTGCAATTTCAGGCGGTAGGTCAGTTTAAACTGTCATGAAAACTGTGTATTCTTGTTATTTGGGAAAACGATGTATTTCCCTGTTCTAAGTTTGGTGTTAATTATAATATTTTATTTTTTTCTTCCTGAACTTGCGGTTACTGCAGCAGAATGGACCTATGCTTCAGTATGTATAACATAGGTATATTTTACAATATGAATTAAGTTGAGGTGGTGCCTTCTTCATGGGTTTTCAATGGTCAGTGCTACTGGCCTCCATACAAGACTGCAGACATGGTG
>JAUMHL010000312.1:0-10357 GCA_032362345.1 Sandelia bainsii | reverse complement strand
TTCTTTTGTGGTTGCCTGTGCATCAGATGTAGCAGTAGCTCTTGGTGGTGCTTTTGTTGAAGTCATTGTTGCTTCTGTATTGGTCATTGGTGCATCAGTTTTGCTAGTTATTGGTGATGGTTCATGTGTGGTTGTAGTTATGTCATTTGTTATTGTTGGTGCTTCCAATGTGGTAGTGGATGCTGTTGGTGTTTCAGTGGCGGTAATGGTTGTTGTTGGTGCTTCCGTTGTGCTCTTTGTTGTTTCGGGTGTGGAAGTTGATGTTGGTTCTTCAGTTGTGGTATTATTTTTTTGAGTTTCTGTTTTGGTTATTCGTCCTTCTGTTGTGGACATTTTTGCTTCTATTGTGGTTCTTGGTGTTTTAGTTGTAGAAGTTGATAATGGTGCATCAGTTGTGGTAGTGGTTGTTGATAACTCAGTTGTGTTAAGGGAGCCTTTTGTTGTTTCAGTTGTAGTGGTTGGAGCTTCAGTTTTGGTAGTGGTCTCAAGTTCTTCTATTAGGGTTTCTTGTGCTTCAGGTGTAGCAGTAGCTTTTGATAGTTCTTTATTTGTGGTCATTGATGTTTTTTTTGCGGTCGTTGGTGCATCAGTTTTGCTATTAGCTGTTGTTGATTCATTTGTGGTTATAGTTGTTTCAGTTGTGGTTGGTGCTTCCATTGTGGTAAAGGTAGTTTGTGGTGATCCAGATGTTGTCAATGGTGCTTCAGTTGGTGTTTCATTGGAAGTTGATGCATCAGATGTGGCTTTTGGTGGTGCTTTTGTTGTCGTTATTGTTGCTTCTATTGCGGTCATTGGTGCATCTGTTATGCTAGTTCTTGTTGATGGTTCATGCGTGGTTGTAGATGTGTCAGTTGTTGTTGGTGCTTCCATTATGGTAGTGGATGCTGTTGGTGTTTTAGTGGCGGAAATGGTTTTTGGTGGTGCCTTTGTTGTTGTCGTCGGTGCTTCAGGCGTGGAAGTTGATGATGGTGCTTCAGTTGTGATAGTGGTTGCTGAAGCTTCTGTTTTTGTCATTGGAGCTTTCGTTGTGGACATCTGTGCTTCCATTGTGGTTGTTTGCATTTTAGTTGTGGTAGTTACTGGTGCTTGAGTTGTGGTATTGGTTGTTTGCGCTTCTGTTGTGGTCATTGTTGTGCTAGAGCTTGTTGATGGTTCATGTTTGGTTGTAGGTGTGTCACTTGTTCTGGTTGGAGCTTCCACTGTGGTAGAGGTTGTTCTTTGTGTTTCAGTGGTGTTAGTGGTTATTGGTGGTGATCCAGTTGTTGTCAGTGGTGCTTCAGTGATGGAATTGGTTGTTTTTGGTGTTTTTGTTGTTGTGGTTCGAGTTTCAGTTTTCAGTGCATCAGTTGTGGTCGTGGATGTTGTTGGCTTTTCAGGTGTGATTGAGGTGATAGGAGCTTCAGTTGTGGTAGTGGTTGTTGATGCTTCTTTTGTGGCTGTTGGTTTCTCCATTGTGGATATTTGTGATTCTGTTGTCGTTGCTTTAGTTGTGGACGTTGATGTTGGAGCATCAGTTGTCGTAGTGGTTGTTATTGTTTCTTTATTGGTCTTTGGTGTTTCAGTTGTGGAAGTGGTGGTTGGTACTTCAGATGGTGATTTTGTCGTTTTTATGGTGGTTGCAGCTTCAGTTTTGGTAATGGTTTTTGGCATTTCCATTGTGGTCATTATTACTTCATTTCTTGATGTTGCTGTCATTTCTGCTTCAGTCAGTGTTGCTGGTGCTTCAGTTTTGATACTGATTGTGGCTGGTTTTCCATGTGTGGTTGTGGGGATTGGTGCTTCCGTTATTGTCGTTGGTTCTTTAGCTGTGGACGTCGATCTTTGTGCTTCAGTTATGGTAGTAGTTGTTGTTAGTGTTTCAGTGCTGGTAGTGGTTGTTATTGCTATACCTGTTGTGTTTGCCATGGTTGGAGCTTTATTTGTAGTAGTTGATGTTGTTGGTGTTTTCTTTGTGATCATCAATGCTTCATTTATTGTTGTTGGTGCTTCAGTTGTGGTGGTTAGTGCTTCAGATGTGGGTATTGGTGCTTCAGTTGTGGTTGATATTGATACAATTGTTGTGCTGATTGTTCCTGGTGATTTAGTTGTTGTTATGGTGGGTCGAACTTCAGTTGCGGTAATGGTTGTTGGCACTTCAATTGTGGTCATTGGTGACTCAACGGTGACCATTGGTGCTTCACTTGTGGAAGCTGATGTTGGTGCCTCAGTTTTGGTTGTGATTAGTGCTTCAGATGTGGTTATTGGTGCTTCAGTTGTTACGATTTGTGCTTCCATTGTAGTAGTGGTTGTTGTTGGTGTTTCAGTGCTGGTAGTGGTGGTTGTTTCTATACCTGTTGTGTTTGTCATGGTTGGAGCTTTATTTGTAGTAGTTGTCATCAATGCTTCATTTGTTGTTGGTGGTGCTTTAGTTGCAGTTGTGGTGGTTGGTGCTTCTGATGTGGTTATTAGTGTTTCAGTTGTGGCACTGATTGTTGCTGGTGGTGTCATAGTCATAGTGGTTGATGTTGTTGGTGTTTCAGATGTTGTTATTGGTGCTTCAGTTATCAATGGTTCTTCAGTTGTGGTCGTTTTTGATTCAGTTGTGGAAGTTGATGTTGGTGCTTCCGTTGTTGTCATTGGGGCTTCAGTTGTGGTCTTTTGTACTTCAGTTGTAGAAGTTGATTTTGGGGCTTCAGTTGTGGTAGAGGTCATTGGTGCTTCCATTGTGGTCATTTTTGCTTCAGATGTCTTCGTACGTGTGTCAGTTGCTGTCATTGCTGCTTCAGTCAATGTTGCTGGTGCTTCAGTTTTGATACCGATTGTGGCTAGTGTTCCAAGTGTGGGAGGTTCATTTGTGGTAGTAGTTGTTGGTGTTTCCATTATGTTAATTTGTGTGTCTGTTGTGGTTATTGGGGCTTCCATTGTTGTAGTGGTTGTTGTTGGTGTTTCAGTTTTGGTAGTGGTTATTGATGGTGATCCAGTTATTCTCACTGGTGTTTCAGTGTTGGTAGTGGTTGCTGTTCTTGTTGTGGTGGTTGGAGCTTCAGTTGTGGAAGTCGTTGTTGGTGCTTCTGTTGTGGTCATTGGTGCTTTTGTTGTGGTTGTTGGTATTTCAGTTGTGGTAATGGTTGTTGGTGCGTTTGTTGTAGTCATTGGTGCTTTTGTTGTGGACATTTGCGCTTCTGTTGTGGTTGTTGGTGCTTTAGATATGGGAGTTGACATTGCTGAATCAGTTGTGGTAGTGGTTGAAATTCCTTCTATTGTTGTTATTTGTGCTTCAGATGTGGTAGTGATTGTTGTTGGTGTTCTTGTTGTGGTTGGAGCTTCAGTTGTGGAACTGGTTGTTGGAGCTTCTGTTGTAGTCAATGGTGCTTCAGCTGTGGTAGTGGATGTTGGTGATGTTTCAGGTGTGGTTGTGGTGGTTGGAGTTTCAGTTGTGGTTGCCTCTGTTGTGGCCATTGGTGCTTCTGTTGTGGAAGTTGACTTTGGTGCTTCAGTCATGGTCATTGAGGTTTGACCTTCAGTTGTGGTAGTGTTTTTTGGCACTTCCATTATGGTTGTTGGTGCCTCAGTTGTGGAATTCAATCTTGGTGCTTCAGTTATGGTGTTTAGTGGTTCAGATGTGGTTGTAGCTGTGGTGGCTTTACTTGTGGTGGACGGAGCTGCAGTTGTGGTAGTGTTTGTTGTTGGTGCTTCCAATGTTATTAGTCCTTTAGTCACTAGTGCGTGCAATGTGGTTGTCATGGTTGGGGCTTCAGATGTGGTAGTGTTTTTTTGTGATGGTTCAGTTGTGATTGTAGTAGTAGGAGCTTCACTTGTGGCAATGGTTGTTGGAGCTTCAGTTCTTGTAGTGATTTTTGTTGCTTCAGTTGTAGCGGTTGGAGCTTCATTTGTGATAGTGGTTGTTAGTGCCACCCAATTGGTCGCTTGTGCTTCAGATGTAGTCATTGGTGCTTTTGTTGCGGTTATCGTTTTAGGGCCTTCAGATATAGTTGTGGTAGTAGTTATCGTTGATACTCCGGTCATTGGTGTTTCAATTGTGGTAGTGGTTTCTGGTGTTTTGGTAATTGCTGTGTCTATTTTGATTGTTGGTGCTTCAGTTGTGGTTGTGAATGTTGGTGTTTCAGTTGTCGTTGTCGTTGGTGGTCTAGTTATTATCGTTAGTGCTTCAGTTGTGGTAGTGGTTGTGGGTGCTTCTGTTTTGGTCATTGGTGCTTCAGTTGTGGTCAATTGCTCTTCAATTGTGGCAGTGGTTGTTTGTGGTTTGTTTGTGGTCGTAGGTGGGTCAGTTTTTGTCATAGCTGTTTCAGTTGTAGTCGTTGGTGCTTCAGTTGTGGTAGTGGGTCTTGGTGCTTCCATTGTCGTCATTGGGGCTTCTGTTGTGGTCTTTGGCTTGTTGGTTGTAGTGGTTGTTTCTTGTGCTTCTGTTCCTGTTTTGCTAGTGGTTGGTGTTGACTCTGTTGTAATCATTGGTGCTTCAGTTGTAGTTGTTGGTGTTTCAGTTGTGGTAGTGGTTGTTGTTGCTTCTGTTGTGGTCATTGGTGCCTCCATTGTGGTTGTTTGTCCTTCAGTTGTGGTTGTTGGTAATTCAGATGTAGTAGCTGTCATTATTGGGGCTTCAGTTATGGTTGTAGTGATTGGAGCTTCACTTGTGGTGGTGGTGGTTGATGCTTCCATTGTGGTCATTGATGCCTCAGTTGTTGATGTGTCAGTTCTGAAATTTATCATTGTTGGTGCTACAGTTGTGAATGTAGATGTTTGTTTTTCAGTTTTGACAGTGTTCATTTTGGTGCTCAGACCTTCAGTTGTAGTTATGGTTATTGGTGCCTCTGTTGTGGTTTCTAGTGCTTTAGTTGTGGTTGTACGTGCATCAGTAGTTGTGGCTGCTTCAGTTGTAGTAGTGGTTGTCGTTTGAGCTTCACTTTTTGTTATTGGTGCTGCAGTTGCGGTAGTGATTGTTGTTGTACCTTCAGTTGTTTTTGTTGTGGTTGGAGCTTCAGTCATAGTAGGAATTTTTTTTGCTTCTCTTTCTTCTGTTGAGATTGTTGGTGCTTCTGTTGTGGTCATTGGTAATTTAGTTGTGGTAGTAGTGTTTGGTGCTACAGTGGTAGCGGTTGTTGGTGCTTCTGTGGTGATCATCAGTGTTTCAGTCGTGGTCATTGTAGTTGCTGCTGTTGTAGTGAATGGTGCTGGTGCACATCAAAGACACAGTATGTAATTAAATTAATTTCATTCAAAATATGCTCTACAACTTATCTCAATGAAGAGATGTGCTCTTAAATCCTCCCACGACCCAGACTGAACAATAATCTAAAGTCTTACCAACAGCACTGGTAGCAGTGCACAAGCCTTCTCATTTATTCTCATTTATTGTAATTTCATAACACTGCCTACCTGAATCACTCGGTCGAGTTCCATGGAGCTTAAGAGAGCATAGCAGAGCACCACAGGGTTGTAGGGGTAAGTTTTGAGTCTCAGGCTAGAATTAGATTAGCTTTAAATACTTAAATAACTTGTAATTAATAATTTTCCACATTCACATTTATTGTTATTTGCATAATCATAATTCCAAATATGAGGACTTTGCCCAGTGTTGTTTTGTTATTTATTCACATGGTACAGTACTGATTATAAAACAAATGTCTAGTTCAGATGAAGCACAATCAGTTTTTTTGTTGATGAGGTTTTATGCATTTCATATTTTGTCTGCTTTTGTATATGCACCTTCAAATATGAATCAAAGTTTTACAGATTTTAGTATAATTTACAACCAGATATAATATTTTGCAATGCTGATGCGGTATGCCATCTAGAATTCATTCATAGGCATTCTCCGATATTTATTAGAGAAAGGCATTCAAGCCTTAAATGTCCTCTGAAATAAATTAAAGGTCATTGACTGCATTCATTCCCATTTTAATCAAGTAGTATACATTTATACTGTTTTACTTAGTATACAAAATTTGGTGGTTTGGTCACAAAAGAATTTATGTCATCAATAGCTATATACATATATAATACTGTATAGACACATTTCCAGTCTTATTGTCTCATCTTGCTTTGATTAATTTGTTCTATGGAAATCAAAATTAACTTTGTTTCATTATTTGACAATCGAAAGTTTTAAAGTTTCAAGTGTAAAACATACTAAAATCAATTTATGCATTGGGATCATATTATTTATTATTTAGTTTTCCGGAAATATTCTTAACAAGGCAAAACAATTCCCCTCTGGGATTAATAGTTTTCTGAATCTTGATTTACTACTACTACCACTACTACTATTACTACTACTACTACTACCACTCAGTTTTGTCTTCTCTTATACAAAAGACAGAAAATCAAGGCATTCAAAACATGACTTGCAGATAAATTATTATTTACCGTGAAAATATTCAAGTAAAAAGATCCAACAAAGGACTTGTCTTTCCATGGTGAATGGTTTTCCTTCTCCCTACTCCAGTTACAGGCAGGTACTTTGTCTGTGATTGCACAAAGCACTTAAATTGTTAATTGCTCCTCCCTTTGCTAAAAGGGCAGTGACAAGTTGTTGTGAGAGAGGCTGGTTTAAAAAAAATTTTCACAGACAAACAACAAGATATAAGACAGCGTTAACAAAATTATAAAACTTTGGAAAATGTCTGCTCTCTAGTGATTTATAGCATTCTTTACCTCTGTTTGAATTTTGGTCTGCAGCTTTACAGTTTTGGTTCACACTCACCAATCTCATCAGTGTCAATTTTAGTTAAAGCAAAAAGGTGTTATCAATGGAAAAGCTGTGTGCACGAAACAGCACACACTGAGAAACTGGCTGCTAAACTTAGTAAAGCATTTAACTGCAGATAATCAGATAATCAATCAGGAGTTGTTGGGGTTAAGTTAACTGCAAACTCAGAGTTTTCTGCAAAGGTAGAGTGCACAGTGAACATAAACACAATCACAAATTAATGATATAGTATTGTTCTATTTTTACTGGATTTATAAATACATAATTATCTGCTAGTTCCCAGCTGACTTAAAAGGTAACATATATATATATAGTATAAATATAGTATATCTGCTGCAGGTTTTAAATTCAAATACTGCCAAGACATAAATATTACAATCAAGTTTATGCAGATGGCAGACAAATAGTCAACAACTCACAACCATAACAGTGTTTTAATTATAAGGTGATATTAGAACAATGCCATTTCCTGCTCTGACTTTGTTTAAATACCACAGTTTTCTAAGATTGGACAGATTTTTCAGATGCAATCTGTGAAACTTGGCTGCTCTACACCAACCAATAATTAATGAATTATTATTATTATATGTATATGAATTATATATTAATAATTATTATTATATACCTTGACTTATGTCTTATGTTTTACATACATTACATACAAACACATGTATGCATGTATGTCACTCCAAAATGGGTAACTGTCATCGGTTTCACATAAATGTATATAATTTTTTATGCAATACATAATATGCTGCTTTGTTTCCTTTCAATGATCAAATACCTGCCGAGACTAAAAACTCTTGTCTCTGCCAGTAAAATAGTCAACCAGAATAATGTAACATTTAAGGTGTTTCCTTAATTGCCACCTTTAATGGACTTGAACAAGGCTGGGCTAAATTTTGGGCTGTCAAGATCTCTGTCTGACTTCTGGTCTGGCAGGGCATTATCTTAGCAGTTTTTCGTCTTTGAGCCTCCACTAAGTCAACTCCCTTTTGTCAGTAGCATTTCTTTCCCTCTCTGTCTAGTCTTGGGTGTAATCAGCTGGTTTGGATTCCCCTGTTCATGTGGCCCTTGGAAACACTTTCTCTGCCAGAGTAATGGGTAAGCGACTGGATCAGAACATCTTCAAAACAACAGGGCTTGAGGTATGTTCTGGTAAGTATCTACCAAAAGTGGTCAGAACAAGGACAACTAGTAAACTGGCGACAGCGTCATGGGCGTGCAAGGCTCATGGATGCATATGGGAGGTGAAGAATTACCTGTATGGTCCAATTTCACAGAATAGCTACTGTAGCACAAACTGCTGAAATTGTGGTGCTGGTCACGATTGACAGCTGCCAAAATATGTTTAGTTTGCTGTGTATGTAGGAATCCTTCATAAGTGTTATGGAGTCCATGCCTTAATGGGTCAGAGCTGTTTTTGTGTCTGCCATGCAGTCACCAAGATGGAGCCCGAAAACATACAGGCACGAACAGACTCACAGAGACACTTGAGACAGTCAGAGTAATCCAAAAGCAAGCCGGGGTCGGAGTCCAGAACAGGGTTCAGAGCCGAAGACAGGGTGAGAGAGCCAAGGAGCACGGAGCCGACAGAGGACAGGCAGAGGGGGGAAACCAAAGGCAGGCCGAGATCCAAAATCAGTTGATCAGAAACACAGTCTCTCTGGGGGTAAGGCTAAGGGCAGGGCAGGGCAGCTCCTGACCTGCCCTTAGCCTTACCCCCAGAAACACACAGTCTCTCTGGGGGTAAGGCTAAGGGCAGGTCAGGAGCTGAAATCAGGTTGAATAATCCGAATAAGGCAGTCCATAAACGAGAAAACTGGAGAGTTGCAACCGGTGAAAGTAAACAGACAATTTGGCAAATCGTTAGTGTGAGGTGAGCTGCTTATATAGGGACTGAGGAGCACAGGTGAAAGCAATCGGGACTGATTGGGGTGAAGCAGGCAGAAACAAGGGAGTGAACAGACAGGAAGTGACCAGGGATTCCAGAATAAAACAGGAAGTGGCCGGGGATTTCAGCATAAAATAAGAAGTTCAGGTGAGACCATGACAACAT
The DNA here is from genome assembly GCA_032362345.1 of Sandelia bainsii. Taxonomy (NCBI): domain Eukaryota; kingdom Metazoa; phylum Chordata; class Actinopteri; order Anabantiformes; family Anabantidae; genus Sandelia; species Sandelia bainsii. The sequence goes on along the minus strand of JAUMHL010000312.1, from coordinate 1,592 downwards.
TATGCTTTCTAATCATAATTGTTTTATATCCTCAGTACACTAGAACAAGAAATACGAGTTTCCTTCTTTGTACAACAATATTTAAACATGTTAGTTTATATTACATTGTCTATACAACAAGTGCTTTTGTATTCTGTTTATCTAGTGATCTTAAAATAGCTTAATTGTTAAATGTCACAATAGAGAACAGAGTAATGTTAAGTAGTCATGACTATGCATTTTGTCAAACTGACAGATCATTCACTTGTCTACAGCACTCACCAAGGTCATTGATGTTAGTGTTTTGAGTGAAACATTTCCTCACTTATGTACATGTATAATGAAACAGAGGAGTTTCCTGGTTACAAGACTTAACAGCCACCTCTCCAATTACAAAATATGGGAATCTGGTGGATCAGATTGCTTGCTTTAAAAGTTCACATTGTACTGTACAAAGATTTCGACACTTTATCCAATTGCACCACTATATCATTATTATACCAGTTTAACACTGCAAATTTAATTTAAAAAATTATGATAATAAGGAAAGAGAGAGGATTGAGCCTAACATCCAAATATGTGCTAACTCAAATGCACCTTGAATGCAACTCACATAGGCTTTGTGTACATTTGGAGATAGTTGCAGATAACCACAATGCATCTGAGTCAGGAGTACAATGACATTTTCACACAGCTTTTTCCAGACATGATAAAACCTCCTGAGTATGCTTTTCACATGCTTTTCACAGTGGCAGTGTGGGCTGCTCCATTCAGCTAGTCTTTAAAAAGCTAAAAGGAGATAAAACACAGTGAATAAACACTAGAAGATTTATCCCATTCCCTTCACTGCATTGTTTATAATATAATATATAATTGTATATAATATATATTGAAGTTATTGTTGTCATTAGTGATTGAGTTGTGGGTGTGGTTGTTCTAGTTGTTGAATTTGGAGCTGTGGTGGTGGTTGGATCTGGAATTGTGTTGGTGGTTTATATTAGAGTTGTGGTGTTGGTTGGTGCTGGAGAGGTAGTGGTTGTTTTTGATGGACTGGTGTTGGTTGAATCTGCATTTGTAGTGGTGGTTGGACCTAGAGTTGTAGTGGTAGGTTGTGGTGGATTTGTGATCCTATTTGGATCTGGAGACAGTGGTGAGGTGTTCGGTAGGTGTGACAGATGGGTTCAAAGTGGGGGTAGGATTACATCAGGGATTGGCTCTGAGCCCCTTCTTGTTTGCAATGGAGATGGACATGTTGACAGATGAGATCAGGCAGGACTCTCCATGGATTATGATGTTTGCAGACAACATTGGGATCTGTAGTGAGAGTAGGGAGCAGGTAGAAGAGAGCCTGGAGAGATGGAGGTATGCTCTGGAGAGAGGAGGAATGAAAGTTAGTAGAAGCAAGACATAATACATGTGTGTGAATGAGAGGGAGACAGGTAGTAAGGTGAACATGCAGGGAGAAGAAATAGTGAAGGTAGATGAGTTTAAATACCTGGGGTTACCATATAATGTAACTGACAGAGCACAAGAGAGGTGAAGAAGAGAGTGCAGGCAGGGTGGAGTGGGTGGAGACGAGTGTCAGGGGTGATGTGTGACAGAAGGATAGCAGC
>JAUMHL010000311.1:0-10366 GCA_032362345.1 Sandelia bainsii | reverse complement strand
TTGTCGCTCCAGCTGTACCTCATTAGGTACCTATGTGTACCTTTCCAATGGGTACATTTTAGTACCAGCACATAAAGATACATTTTTATCACTAGGGGTACAGAAATGTTCTGCTAGAGGTACAAACAAAAAGGTACTAAAATGTACCATGTACCAAGGTACGGTCCTCGTCCCCTGTTGGGGTAAAGCTGGAGCGACAAAGCCATTTGTACCTTTTTAGGTACATTTCTGCACCTTTATTTTTTTACAGTGTATGAATCATAGTTTAATTATTAAACTAAGATTTCTGCACATCAAGCATAAAAAATAGACAAAAACATGACTTATTCATTAACTTTACTTTAGATTGGACAATGATCTGACCATACATATCTCTGTGTGACAAAAGTATGTGAACCTCTTGGATTATCACTTCATCAGGTCAGGTGTTTCAGTCAGTGGAATGACAGTAATTCAGGGAGATGCTGCCTTATTTAAAGAAGAGAAATCTGGGTCTTCACTATCACAGTCTGATCTTGACAACCACAGTACCACAGGACAACACAGGTTTGTAAAAGTTGGTGCACACTGGCAGCCTAATGGTAGCTATAGACCAGTGACCATACTGACCCCCGTGCAGCACGAAATTAAAACCACCAGGTGGATTTAATGTTGTGGCTGATGTGTCAGTGTATAATGCATTGAATTAAAATAAAATGAATTATAATACAAAACACTAAATCATTAAAACGTTTTAAATCTGGATGAATCTGGGTCCAAAAGCCAACTTTTCTTAGACTGAAGAAGCTACTCTGATGACTAGTTAAACATTTTAAGGAGAAAGACTTCCAGTTGGAGACACATTCCTAGAGAAATCATTAGCACATACATATAGGAGAGTTCAGAGTTGAGTCATTTGCTTTAGTGGGCAGTTTCAGACATGATGTTTGCTGGTTTGTCACAATGACAACTTACAAAGTGTAACAATGAGACAAAGCCAATGGTGAATCTAAACTTTGATACTTTACCATCTTAATATTTTGCAGTAAGTAACAATTTTGAGGCTGATATCATCTCATAACTTTTGATAAGTCACAGTTACAGGACCTATATTAAGTCTTTATCACCCTGTAAAAGTTATTATCTTTCATTTTATTTACAACATTGAATCATGGTTGATTTAATTTGTAGTTTTAATAACAGTTTACTAAAAAAAACTGTTTCGTGACAAAGTGAGAACAGATTAAGAATTGAATAAATCAACGTCTTGGTGTCCTCCCTCACTGCTCAGTTTTTGAGGGTGACCTGCTGTAGACATATTTATGAATGTAGGCTACTACATATTGCCAAAAGTACTGGCTCACCTCACCAAATCAATGAATTCAGCACACAAAGTAAAAGTAAGGTCCTTAAGGACATGGATGAGTGAGTTTGGTGGAGGGCTCTGTGCAGGTCAATCAAGTTCCTCCACCAAACTCACTCATCCATGTCCTGTTGATTTGGAGGGGCGAGCAAATACTTTTGACAATATAGTGTTTATTCCTTCCATTTCTTCCATGTCCTTCAGGGGACAAGAAATGTTCTTGTATTGATTCCCTAATTTGTGCTCTAACCTACTCAGCAATGTTTTCACTGAGTTACCAGAAGACAAAATCTTCTGGTGTAGGTTTTGTCCAGGACGCTGATTCACCGGTAACTGGACCTTCTAGATCCAGGTGTATTTATACTGTAGCCACTTAAAACACATTCACTGCACTCAGGTGATCTCCATTTCAATTAGCTGGCTGGATCAGTAATGATTTAGGTGAGGTGTTACTTTAAAGGGGCCATGCAGTCACTTTTATATTTTTAATACGTTTAGGCTATTACTTTATAATAAAGACTATTACTTTGTAGAGATCTGTTTTCAATTTGGCATGAATTATGAAAAAAAAAATTATTTGTAAAAAAAAATTAAATTGATAATAATTGTGTGTTATAATAATATGATTGGTTTAATATTGTAAAAAAATAAAAGGCAGAGACTTTATAGGCACTGTATAAGACAGGATTTTCACTTTTAATCAATCAGATCTTAACCAAGGCTGGCTTACCAGCTGGGCAAAGTAGCAGACTATCTTGAAAAGCCACACTCCCCTAAAGTCCCTTTAGTTTTTGGTCATTTGATTAATTGAAAAATTGTTTGCCTTGCGAGTATTTGCTTGATTATTATTAAAGTACATCATCAATCAAAGTGTGTGTTGCTAACTTAATTTGTGGCTCCTATCTATGGCCTTGCTAATATTTCATCTAGCCATGATTTTATGATCTCCTTGATTTGATGTATTATCTCTTATCTCATTGTGAATTAAAAGCTGTAGATGTTACTGTTTTATTTGAATTACTGTATGGTGGCCTTATATAACATTGATTTCCTTCCTGGTACATCATACACTCCACACTCAGCCACGTGGACAAGAATCTGGGGAACTATGTGAGATTGCTCTTTGTTGACTACAGTTCAGCTTTCAGCACAATAGTGCCCAGTAGACTGTTCACCAAGCTGAAGGATCTAGGACTGAGCAGCCGTCTGTGTGCGTGGGTGTTGGACTTTCTCACCGGCAGATCACAGGTGGTGAGAGTTGGAGACTGCATTTCCAGCAGCATCACCGTCAACACAGGAACTCCACAAGGGTGCGTACTCAGTCCTCTGCTGTACTCCCTCTACACCCATGACTGTGTGGCCACTCATAGCGCCAACACCATCGTTAAGTTTGTGGACGACATGGTGATGCTGGGGCTCATCTCGAACAACGATGAGGCGGCCTACATAGAAGAAGTAGAGAACCTGGCATCATGGGGTCAGGATATTCGCCTCCAGCTGAACGTCAGCAAGACCAAGGAGCTGGTGGTGGACTTCACCAGGAGACAGCAGACTGTAAGCCCCTAAACATCAGTGGGACACCGGTGGAGAGGGTGAGCAGTTTTAAGTTTATATGTACAGATAAGTTTTATCTGTACATTGTATTATAAATATTCTTAATCTGTACACTGTACCATAACTATTCTTACTGCAACATTCACAGTCTGCTCATACTGTATCAGTACAGTATTCATATCCACTCTACCCAGTGATGTTTGTGCTACTACTCCTCCATAATTTCTTGCTTGCATTTTAGCTTGCACTTATAATTAGTCCTATTTTGTTATTTTATTTATCTTTAAATTTTCAAATTTAAAATTTTAACTTCTTAAACTTTAAATTCTAGCTGCAACTCTAGCCTTTTTAACTTAACTTTGTAACTTAATAACGCTAGCCTTTTTAACTTAAATTGGGAATTTGTAAAGTTTGCACAGTCTATAAAAAAGAGCGGCTCAGGATGCATTTCACTGAGTGTTGTACACTGTATAACTATGTATGTGACAAAGAATCTTGAATGTTTCATTTGTGTCATATCCAACCCACGCTGCTGTTGTTTGCTGTTCTCCAACACGGCCAGCAGAGGGCGCATGACGTCACCGCAGTGAACATTGGGAGCCCCTCCCTCTGAGCAGGTGCAGGTGATTGGAACACACCTGAACTTCCGACTCCACTCTCCCTCCAGGATAGTTGGCATTTAAGTAGCATTTACTTCCCCCTGTGTATTTATTTAAGTGTGTGTCTGTGTGTGGACTGGGACTTGCTGTCACGTCCCGGGACTATTAAAATGACTCTTTGCGTTCTGGAACATGGATCATGATCGAGGAGAACCTGTGTCCGTGTCTTGAAGCTGACGCTAAATGATCTGCAGTGATTGATTGATGACCATGGAAATCTCAGAGATTCAAGTGAGGTGCTCCGCGTGTTGGCACCGTTTTCTGACGTGTTTTAAAAAACCGGACCAGGCCACACAAACGGACAGCAGGCCTTGGAACAAATCTGAGTCATGTATCGCCGTTAGAAACGCAGAGCCGAGCGACCCTAGACCTTTACCGCCGCTGCCAGGGGACAAATCGGGGGACTATTACGTCGCCTTGTATGATTACTCCGCTCGCACCGGGGAGGACCTGAGCTTCAACGCCGGGGACACTTTAGAGGCGCTGAACAAGAGCGCTGGTGACTGGTGGTACGCCAGAGCCATCACCGGGATCTCAGCCTCCAGACAGGGATACATCCCCGCTAACTATGTGGCACCTGTGGAGAGTATTGACGCAGAACCGTAAGTGGTGGAAGAGCAACCCATCAACTCTCTCTTGTAATATATAGAGAAAAGAATAATACATAAGTTCGAAAGAGATGCATGTCAAAGCTTATTAAATAATGTGTTCACTTTTGGGTTAAAGCAGCCTAGTTAATAATTATATGTGAGCAGGAAGTTTAAGCTCACAGGTTAATAATTCTCAGGAAGGTACTAAAACGCCTCTGCTGGAATTCCTGCTTAACTATGACGACAACAGATGGTGAACAGAGACAGAAACTGGCTTAAAGAACAGTGTTCTGTCAATGGCTTTCACAGCTTCAGATCCTGTAATGAGGGATAACTTTGTTTTTCCTGATTAAAAAAAACAATAAAAAAATATTTCTATTCCCTGTGCTGGCTGCATTGTTGGGAAACATCACGTCATAAGCAAAGTCCAACACATGTTTGTGATGCAGTCTCAAATTACTTCTGAGAAGTAGTAATGTCTACCTGTCACTGAAACCTGCTCTGCTCAGCTCCTCTGGTTTTTCCTGTTTTGTCTGCATGGATAAATAGTTTCTAGTCCCCGGATCAGCCTTTGTGTGATAGTTTCACTGAGTCACGACTTGGTGGACATCACGTGATAATTGGTTTCAAGAATCAGACTGTTTATTTATTATTTTGTACTTTAAGTATTAATTTATTTTATTACATTGCTATATATACAGTGATTGAGCCTTTACACATTTCCACGTGATAAGTAGAGAAGGAATGTGCAAAAGGCGGGACTCTGGAGGATCAAGCCCCTTAACTTTTCCTGAGTTGAGGTGCCCCCTGAACGTGAATTAGTCCTTTAGAGTTTTGCCTACTTTTTGCTGTTGCTGATGCCTCAAATCTATTTGTGTCTAAATATTTTGTATTTTTCAGCATTTTATTCAGTTCTATACAACACACACCTGCTCACATGTCTGTTTTCACGTGTAGATTTCTGAGCTCACAGTATGGTCAGACATTCTGTGAGAACAAATGCTATACAAACAAAACGCTAACTATGCTAATTCTTTAATAACAAAAACCTCAAACATTCCATCAAAAACAACAGGTGGAGAACCATGGAATAATGCAGGAGCTTAATTAGAGTTTTAGCTCTGCATTTCACATACAGTGATGAATGAATGTACCAGTGGCCACTTCCTATCACACCAGGGTGTCATGTTTCCATTCTTGTGTTGACTCACTTCTGACCCAAATTATCACCATGTGAACATTCTCACATTCTTCATGGGTCAGTGTCGTAGGCTTGGCTTATATGACGTAGTACATTTTCTGTAATTTGATTAAGCATAAAATGATTGATGTGAGGTAAAGATGGACTGAAATAATGAAGGCCTTCTTTTTCTAAAACCTACAGTGAAGTGTGCTGACTGACTGTACCACCTGTGAATCTATAACCTGATTATGAGTTTATTCATTTGTGCCATATTGTTGTTAAAAAAAAACAAAAAACTATTTAAAACATCCGTGAGTCACACTGCTGCACTGGACGACATGTTTCTTCCTCACATAGTGATTCTGACTTAATTTAGTTTGAGAACTAGAAAAATGCAGTTATTTTTTGGGCCCTACCTGGTCTGGTACGAGCAGAAAGCTTTATACAGATAATGCTGTTTAGCTGGGATTGCTGAGTCACTTCTCTCTCTTGGCTCACAGCCCATAGCTCATTGTTTCTTATTAAAGATGCAAAAGTTGAACAATGAGTCAAGAATCTACTTGTTCATATTTTGTGAAGGGTAAATAACTTAAAACTAATGGGCAGGGTAGAGTAAATGTTCCTGAAATACAAGGAGAACGGTCCCAAGTAAATGCAAAATGAATTTGTCTGGGACTAGTCTCTGCAGCGGATGAATGAATGAATCCACATTTGCTGCTGTAGTGAGTATTTTGACTCGGTTCCACATAAAATATTCTCCTGCTGTACATAAACTACAGCGTGTTCATGGAAACGAAGGGACTCACAGAGCAATAAACTCTATCAGGGTCTGGATAAACACAATTCTTGTTCAACTCTGATTTGCAGATGGTATTTTCCTGACACTAAGAGGCTGGATGCAGAGAAGATGCTGCTGGCTGAAGGGAACCAGCAGGGTGCCTTCCTCATCAGAAACTGTGAAAGTCAGAAAGGGGAGCTGTCCCTTTCAGGTGAGCCAGGACAACAAGTTCTGTCAGTGACATCCGCTTTAAATTGCCAGGTTTCCCCACTAAAAGCTAACGGTGCTGCTGTGCAGTCTCCGTCGAAAAAGATTCTAACTGGTTAAATAACATGAATAAAATACAAAATAATTAAGCACTCATAAAATGTTCTTGAATGTGTTAATTTGTTTCTCTGAAAGGAACAGTTGTTTAATATGAAAGTTTTCAAAAGATGAAATGACACAATCTTTAAAAAAAATAAAATAAAACAGACCCTCATTTAATTTAGCAACAAAAATCATAGGTGCAAGTCTCCTCTAAAAAGTAAAGAGCTGATTCATATATTCAGACGACTCACTGCTTTAACTGTCTGAGAATTAAAACAAGACTGTTACTATTGTAATCTTTCTTCCAAATAAGAGGAGAATAATTAATAAGAAATGAAGCACCACCTTCACTCAGTCAAGAACAGCTAAAAATGCCTGGAGGTCTGCTAGCTTGGTGGCTACTGTTATCTGCATCAGCAGACCTTTTAAGGATATTGCTGTTGAAGTGACGGAGTCTCTTCTGTAACTGTTGGTGATACAGCTCTACTAGATTTTAGCATTTACCATTAATGTCTGACTACCACAGTTGTAACTATTGGCCACTGTTTGCTGAACATTAGCTACTATGTTTTTGTCTACTAGCCCACTAATTTTTAGTTGTTGTCCCTATTAGAGGGTGGAAACCCGAACCCGAAACACTGGTAAATATTTTAACTAAAAAAGGCCTATATGAATCCATGCTTGTTCTTTAATCTTATTTAAAATGCTCTTAAAATTTAAATTCTGAGGTTGCTATGTTGCTTATCGGACAACACTGAACAAACTCGACTGCATCGGCTTAAGGTTGGGTGGTGACAATATGGGTCGGGTTCAGTGACCCGTATTTTAGGGCTCATGTTGAGTCAGAAAAGAGAATTTTCAAAACTTAAGAGAAAATTTGGACTGGAAAAATTCATTCCCAAACCATATAGTCCCTAGTCTATCTATCTAAAATCTACACTAATCAAAAATGGAAAGCATGTGACTGATTAATTCTAAACTTATGACTAAGTGTATTAAAATGTTTGCATTGTCTGAACAACTTTCCTGAAGCAGTCAGCTCTCCATCAAATTTCAATTGCACTAGTGTATCACGACAGTATCAGAACACAGTCTGTTTGCTTCTATGCCACAAGGCACACATTTATAACATGAATATACTACAGTGATTCACTTGTTCCCTCAGTTGACTCAAATGAATGATGGTTCCAATGTCATGAAGTTAAATAAATTGAGGTCTGTGCTGCCATAAAAAACAGTGAGATAACATTATCTCTCTCTCTTCTAATCTGTCTACTCTGACCTTGTTCTTTCCATTACAGCCAGATTCTTTCCATGTTTATTCATTAATGCTAGTTCATTTCATAGCGTCTAAGTCCACTGATCTTTTTTTTGTTAATTTATTTCTTTGTGTCTGTATGTGGGAACAGGTCAGTGAAATGAAAAAACATATTTACTTGCTAATTTTACATATTTAATTAAGTGGATTCTAAGATGGATATGGCACCAAAATGTCATGTTTTGTGTTGTGTATTTAAAAAAAATACTAGCCACAATTTATCTGCAGACTTTGAATAACAGCTGATGGGAAGAGTTGTTAAAACAGAAAATGTCTCAATTATTAAAAAGGTTAACATGCTCCATAGGGAGCAACAACTCTCCCATGGGAATCTCCCCGAAGGGAAATTGGAGGACTGTTGCCTATACATTACATCACTACTACAAGGTTTCAATATCTTGTCCAATGACACTTCAGAATGTGGCAGTTAGGAACTAGGAATTGAACCACCTATGGTTCATGAACAACTGCTCTACCAACCTCCCTGTTGCTGTAGATTTAATTTAAAATTGGCATTTTTCCTTACAATCGACACTGAAGATCACATAATGATAAAGTTTTACAAAATGTATTAAAAATCAAAAGCAGAGGACCCCTCCCCCTTAAGCTGATGATTCCATATGACTTTTCTTTCAGTGCTGGACAGTGGGAGGGTGAAGCATTACAAGCTGAAAAAACTGGACAACGGTCACTACTTTGTGTCGAGGACCAAGGGCTTTGAAACACTGAAGGAGTTAGTGGAACATTACACCAGACAGCCTGATGGCCTCTGTGTCCGTCTGGGTGAATCGTGCAAAAAGGTAAAACGCACCAGACAGTCCAACGTGACCGGTTTCTTTTGAATTCCATTATTACTTTATTTCTATCAATTTTACCTATGCAACTTCTAGTACTAAGTATATGATGTTGACCCTTCCTGTCCTTGTAGATGGAGGCTCCCCAGACTTATGGTCTATCCTACAACACAGCGGACCACTGGGAAATTGACCGCAAATCCATCAGGCTGCTGAGGAAGCTGGGTGCCGGCCAGTTTGGCGAAGTCTTCGAGGGCATATGGAACGAAACCACGGCAGTTGCAGTGAAGACTCTGAAACCAGGTACACAAAATAATCACTTCTATTTGTATAGCACCAATCTATTAAAGCAAAACCACTTTTTAGTTCAATGATCCAATCTTAAATATTTGTGTGTGGCAAAAGTATCAGAACCGCTTGGATTATAAATACATTTGAAAGGGCCATCAAAGGTATTTAGAGTTGGGTGTTTCAGTCAATAGGGTGATTATCAGGTGTGAGTGTGGGAGGTCCTGCATTATTTAAAAGAAGAGAAATCTCTATCTTCAGTATGAAAGTCTTTGTAGAAGTGAGTCATGCTTTGAACAAATGAGGTTTTTGAAGACCTTAGAAGAATATCAGTCTTTCGAGTCTCTGGTCTTAAAACTGAATGGTCCAACACCGACCGTAATCGTCACTGTTTACCGTCCACCCAAACCTAACTCTGTTTTCACTAGTGAATTTTCTACTTTTCTAACAGACATATTCTCCCTCTCCCCTAATATAATTATACTTGGTGACTTCAATATACATATTGACAATAATCATAACTGCCTTACTAAGGACTTCATATCCTGCCTCGACAGTTTTGGCTTGCAGCAGTGTATTGATTTTCCCACCCACTCCAAGGGTCATATCTTGGACCTAATCTGCTGCTCTGGCATTACTCCTTTCAATTGCTCAGCAGATGTTCTTCCCATTTCTGACCATATGCTTATTTCATTTAATGTCAGTCTTACTCACTCCAAAGCCAGATTTTCTCGAACCATCTCATTCCGCAATATTAAGAACATCAATTTAAATGAAATGGTGAATAGTATCACAAATCTCGCTAGTATTGATTTTTCGGCAACTACGGAGGAACTGCTCTCTCACTATAACAGGGGTCTTTATAACCTCTTGGACACTCTGACACCTTTAAAAACACGAACTGTTTCCTTCACCAAACCTGCACCATGGTTCACACCGGATCTACTTAAGCTGAAAGCCAAAGGTCATCAGCTCAAGCGACTCTGCAAGAAGACAGGACTGACTGTGCACATAGAAATGTATCATGAACATCTTCAAGTGTACAAAGATGCAATAGCTCTAGCTAAATCTACTTACTACTCAAAACTAGTCATGTCAGATGCAAATAAAAGAGCATTATTTTCCACTGTTAACAGAATACTGGCTCCTCCTGATAGCATTCCCTCACACATGTGCTGTACAGATAAATGTAATGCCTTTCTGGCCTTTTTTATAACCAAAATTGATAACATTCATCAATACGTAATGTCTACAGTAAATACAACTCACCATTCCTACTTAAATATTCCAACTTAACCTCCTGCTAGTTATCTTTCTACTTTTAAACTGCCCACTGAAATGGAAATTCTTCAACTTATTCATAAATCCAGATCTGCTACCTGTTCACTTGACCCCATGCCTACTCAGCTGGTAAAAGCTTGCCTGTCCTCACTTATTCCACTTATAACTGTCATTATTCAGTCTTCTCTAAGATCTGGTTGTGTTCCACTATCTTTCAAAACCGCTGTAATAACTCCAATTTTAAAGAAGCCGGGTGCTGATCTCAACAAC
>JAUMHL010000310.1:0-10408 GCA_032362345.1 Sandelia bainsii | reverse complement strand
CAGACATGGTGACAGTGACTGTCATACAAGGTTCACTTGAGTTCTAACTCCTCAGTAAGAAATGTATGTGCTTTCACTCACGCCGCCCCATTATGATTACTAACGTGTGACCTACATAAAGGTGTTTGATGTGGCTGAGAAACTGCGCAATCAGGCAGATGGCTTAGACAAACAGCAATGTAAGATTGGCAGATTCTTAAAAATAGCCTGACTCCAAGGACATACTGGAAGTGAAGATAAATATTTAGCTTTTAAAACATCATAACTTGATATGTTTATGACGCAACTGCAGAGACAGCAGAGAATGAAAGGTTCCAGTTCTACTGTGGTTTCACACGACTTCAGATTTGATAAAACGTCATGTGCTCATCCTTTTTTACAATAATTAGAATAAAACTCATTTTGATTTATTATTAACATTGATTCTTATGCATTGTACATGAAGTCAACCTTACTCAGGCCACTTAGGACTGTGCACTGTGTGACTGTGCAGAAACACAGAGAGCAGACATGCTGACACTGACAATACAATTTTCATATAAAAAACTAATTATTCAGTTATGCTATTATTATTACTGGTAATGACATGTGATCCTCATGTTAGTGAGAACAAGAAAACTAAATCAGAAAATCCAGACAGACAGCTTACATTGTATAGAGTAGTTTGTTTTGCAACAGCAGTGTCCTCTAGTGGCAGAAAAATAAGCATGTTTTGTGTGCAAGTTTTTATGCTGTACCATTTACAGTATACTATGGCTTCTTGGTTACAGAAGAATCTCAGGGAAGAATAAGCATCAGGTTATGATTCTTTCAGAATTGACAGTTAAGAAAAGTCTTAACTGCCTTTGACAGACACATACAAGACCTAGTAGATGTCTGTTGGTATATCAGAGAACATGCTGAGTTCAGTACTGTTCATTGCTTCAATTGTACCTCAATGGTACAGAATTTATGGAGTTTCAGGTTACTTGCAGGTGAACATCTTCAGCGCATCTTCCTGCCATGAACTCGTAAACGTGATTGACCGGGTCACGTCTTGGTTTCACTGCGGTGTATGCAGTCTTGGTCTGGTAACAACAGACATTGTTGGCAAGATGTTAGATGTGGGGTTATTAACTACATACACTATATGGGCAGAGTTCAGATTGTGTTTTGGTTAGTATTGTTAAAAGGAGCATGGAGAAATCCCCTGAGGACTTGAGAGTCAAACTAAACTACGAAATAAAATCATCAATAATAAATGAACACAAACAAAGAGAGTACCTTGATGAGCCACATGCGAACGCCCATCGCGATGCTGAGGAGCACAGCAGGAAAGATCACAACAGACATCAGAATCAGATTCTCTTTTGATACGTCCCACCACCCAGGTGCAGCCTCTAGAAATTACATGATATTACAATTCCTCATTATGTTAATAGAGAACATGATCCAGCTGTAGTTATGTTGTTTGCGTTGTATTATGTTTCCATACATATTTGCTGTAGAAATTTAAAACTTAAAACTTTTAATTTCCATCTTAATGTTTTATGTGTCTGTTAAAATATTTTCCACTTTAAGTGGAGTTTTCCCTAAAACTAGAAACATTACACATCTACAGTCATATTTACAATTGATATTAAAGGGGTAGTATGCTGCACAAGGAACAGTCTTTAGTTTACGAATTTGTGTGATCAAAAAGCAAAACTCTTCAAAAAACTTTAATTTAGAAATAAGTGGAGTCATCTAATTATATATTTTATTTGTTATTCAACCCCTATTTTGTATTTGTTTTCCTTTTTTAGTGTTTGTTTGTTGGCTTGTTTCTTTTTCTGTTTGTTTGTTGTAGGATGTCGATGAAGATTCTCAGTCATCCAGGTGACTTTATCTGGAAGTTGAGTCATAGCAACTTATCCAAGTAGCTTTTTCAGTCGGAGGTAGCCGGAGTTAGAGACCACAAATTTATCCTGCGAGTCTTCAATTTATCATACTGCCCTTTCAAGCATTCACAGAAAAATCAGGCATAATTCACATATCCACCAGGTTGGCCACACTGAACGACCCACTTTATGGGGAAAGGAGGGCTTATCAGAGCTGTGACTTTTACATCTGCCCACATCCTGCGCTTTCCATAGTTCCACCTAATGAGCCTATTGAGGGCAATTGTGAAGTGAAACCAACCTGGAAAATAAATTTGTGGTCTGTACCAACTTTCCTCAGACTAAAGGAGCTACTTAGATGAATAGTAAAACATTTCAACCTAACAATGAAGAAGTCCAGTTGCCATGACTCAACTTCCAGATATGTTGTAGGATCCATATGTTTTGTGTCAGATTAAATAAAATGATTAGGCTTACCTTTCACCACCAGGAGCACAGAGTTTGTGTCTTTATCTGGTCCACCACCCTTTTTGTACCTACACCAGTACAGTCCCGTGTCTTCTGAATTTAGGTTTTTGATGAGAATGTATACGTTGGGGAATGTTGCATTTACGTAAATTCTGCTCATTAAATCTTTGGCACTTTCTGTAATGGTAATTTTGTTTGAGTTGTCAACTGTCAGGAAATCCTCACTGAGACCTTTCTTTACATCGAGGTGGTCCTCTTGGTCTAGTTCAGAAGATCTGCAATGGATAGTGACAGCTCCTCCAAAATCTCTCCATAGCACTTCACTGCGCTCTAGACATAAAAATTTTAGTTAAAATGTTAGTTTTATCTCATGTTACATTTGATAAAGCTTACCTCAAATCTGCCTCATTTTAATGACTACAAATCATTATTTATATAATCAGCCCTACCTGTGGCACTCAGAAATAAAGGATCATTACGAGGCTTAGGCAGACAGCAGACATGGTGACAGTGACTGTCATACACTGCTCACTTGAGTTCTAACTCTTCAGTAGGAAATGTATCTTGCCCAAGATGATTACTGAAGTGTGACCAACATGAAGGTGTCATATGTGGTCAAGAAGAAGACTGCAGGCAAAGATACTGGCAGATTCTTGAAAAAAAAACACCTGACTCTGAGGTCACATCAGCATCGACAAGATCTTATCATACCTTGATATGTTCATAGCGCAACTACGCCATTAGCAGAGGATGAACGGTTTGAGCTTCATGGTGACAGAAGAATAAACATGCTTTGAGATCTGTTCTGTGGATTAAGTAAAAAAATATTGTTTTTATTTAAGCTAGCTGAGTATGCATTGTACTGCTGACACAGTAATAAAAGTTTCAAACGAAAACTGAATCCTCATAAAGAAGTATTAGAAGGTGGTTTTGCATACACATGACTAAATTTATTATAACCCTCACATTTGTGAGAGTAAATCAATTTTAAAACCCAGTCAGACAGCTTTGCCATGATTCTGCCTCTGGTGTCTCCTCATTTTCCTGTTAACCTCAACCGGTCCAGGCAGATGGCCGACTGCTCTAGGCCTGGTTCTGCTGGAGGTTTCTTCTATTTAAAGGGGGTTTTTCCTCTCCACTGTCACCTAGTGCTTGCTCAAGGGGATTTGTTGGCTTTACAGTTGTATATGTTTTCAATATAATTCTATAAGATCTTAATATTACAATCTAGCGTGCCATGATTACCTACTATTTAAATACACTGAATTGAATTCAATATTTTGTTCATCTGTGGCTCATCTCCTCACTTCTTTCTGCCTTCACTTGATGCACTAAGACTTTACATTTGGTTTTAAAATGCGTCTTGGCCGATGGGATCACATCAGACAGCTGAGACACCACCATTATGCGTCTCTAAGATATCCAGCGGATCACTTGTGTTCAGATTTTGTTACCGCTGTATCACTTCTGCTAACATGTGACATACAGTTGGACTGTCAACATGCTCGAGAGCCTACCACTGGACCAGAATGGAGTCATGGTCTCACCAACACAACCACCATGTTCTGCATTGATGACATATTTTCCTGTAGCATCTTTGAGTAAACAACCATCAGTCTTTGTGGTTGTTTAATTTTAGTGCTGTCTACTTGTGATCTGATCTCCCAAGATGTATTTTAAAAGCGTAAACGGGGTGGAACACACCTCCAGCTGCAGCCAAAGCTGTTTTCTGTTTGCAACCTAGACTCACTGATATATATGATTCTTTCTGTTACTCGACTGAAACAAGATATATCTGTGCTAAAGCTAAGCCAGTAACCTCTAACTACATTAGAAAAAACTTACTTTGTTTGGAAGCTAACACGACCGTCTTCAAGTTCTCCCCCTTCACATTCAGGATCATACTTCAGTTATATTATTTTATTTACGTCTCCATGCGATGTGCATTATTCATTCATTGGCTGCTGGTGCATGTGGAGGTCAAACCTTCAGTCAATCAAAACAGGTGGTTATGAATAATACTATTTCATGTTAATAGCTACCGAAATGGCCTTCTGGAGGACAGAGAGGAACTGAGCTGTTTATGAAGATGCATTTAGAGAAATCTAAACAACTTTGGCTGAATAAATTGTTACTGATAAATTTAAAATACACTGAATATTAATAAAAATGAGTTAAAAATTTAGATAATATTTTTAATTCTTTAATCTGAATTTGTCACTGCAAAAATAATAACATATAGCATGAAATGCTGTATTTAAGTATCACTGTAACAAAAAACACATCAACAAAAGCTTTTTAACTGATTCATCTGTATTTTTTCTCAGAAGTCACACAGCTTAAACATCAAGTAAAATTAACATTAGATTGATTCTTTAGGCTTCTGTAAAGCATCAGGTGCAGGTAAAGGCATTCTCATTTGTTGACATATTTTTAAGAGCTTGCAATGTGGAGATGCAGCATCAGTGCATTTACTTAAATGAAAGTAAGTGTGCTGAGTTAGCAGAAGGCCACTCTTTGGCAGCAGCGGTGTCATTTAGTGGCAGAAGAACTAGTATGTCTGAGTGTTTCCACTGTACCAGCTACTGTATATTGTAACTCTTGGGTTACATTACTGTAGAAGAATGGGAATCAGGTTAAGAACCATTTGCAGTTCATGCACTTGTCTTGTTGTCTTATCTGCCTTTCACTGACACACAGGCACATACTACAAGACCTGGAGAGATGTCAGAGTATGTGGGACTACATAGCTTCACTTCTAACTGTGTTGTACAGAAGTGTTCCACTCATTTCTTCATAAACACAATTGACGGGGTCAGGTCTTGGTTTCATTGTGGTGTATCCAGTCTTGGTCTAATAACAACAGACATTGTTGACAACATGTTAGATGTGGAATTATTATATACAGATTTTTTTTTAGATTTTTTTGTACATAGTTCAGAATCTGTTTCTGTTAAGCACAGCAGGAGCATGGAGAAATCCCCTGAGGACTTGAGAGTCAAATAAAAATAAAATGAAATAAAGAAACAAAACACAGTACCTTTAGGAGCCATATGAGGACTCCCATGATGATGCTGAGGACCACAGCCGTAGAGATCACAACAGATATCAGGACCAGATTCTCTGTTGATGCGTTACACCTGCCAGGTACTTCTCCTAGAAAGTGCATTACATTGCATTTTTTCAGTATGTTAATAATAATAATAATAAAAATAAAATAATTTTTTGTCCATTGCTTATGTGATTTTCCAGTTCCTTAATACAAGAGCGTTTCAAAGAGTTTACATGTGATACCAGTGCAGACGTATGCTGTTTGTTTAACTGTATTTGGTAAAGGAGTAAAGGAGTGGAGTCAAAAACTTTCATAAAGTGAAAAGCATGAATCAAGTGATTGTGTAGTTTAGTATGTATCAGATAGTTTGCAGTAGTATTTGAATCCATGGCTTTACTTCCTGTTCATGTTAGTGCCGTGTTATTTTACATCTGTCACATTAGAATTAGTTCCAATCAGTAGTTTTAATGGATTTGCTGCACTTCTATAAACCTGTTGGATGAATAATTAAATTGACATTCAGAAGAAAACTGTGTCCAGTGGAGTAATGATATGGTGGATGTCTTGTGGCAAACTGAAGAAAATAATTAAGCTCACCTTCCACCACCAGGAGCACAGACCCTGTCCCTTGCATTTCAGATTTATTCGAGTTTTTGTACAAACACCAGTATGGTCCCGTGTCTTCAGAGGTCAGGTTTTTGATGAGAATGTCAATGTCAGGGAATTCTCCATTCACCTGAAATCTGCCCATAAAGCCTTTGGCAATAGTAATGTCTTCTGAATTACTCTTTTTGAAGAAAACTGAGACGTACTCAGTCAGACCTTTCTTCACATCCAAATGCTCTTGATCTGGTTTAGAAGATCTGCACTGGATGGTGATGGCTTCTCCACAATCTCTCCATTGCACACCACTGCTCTCTACATAAACACACATAAAAACTATTCTGTTTCCTCTCACTTTACATTTGATAAAGCGTTATGGACTCCCACTGCCTCGTTTTAATGACTACAAAGCATATCTGTTTCATTCTTTGGCATTATATATATAAAATCAGCTTACCTGGAGCACTCAGGGCTGTGCAGGAGAAATAAAGGATCATTACGAGGCTTAGGCAGACAGCAGACATGGTGACAGTGATTGTCATACACTGCTCACTTGAGTTATAACTCTTCAGTAGGAAATGTTTTCATCCACGCCACCCAATTAGATTACTAAAGTGTGACCAAGATTAAGGTGTCATATGTGGTCAATAAGATGACTGCAGGGAGACAGTTTGCAGAAATTTGAGTTTGGCAGATTCTTAGAACAACCTGACTTAGAGGTAATAGTGGAAATAAAAATTAAACAGTTTTTAACCTTCTCTAAAGCATCAGACAAGATATGATCATAGCTTGATATGAATTAGCAGTGTAGGAAAGGTTTCAGTTCCATGCTTATAAACCAATGAGATCAAGTTCTAAGGTTTAATAAAAAGAAAAGCTTTTATTTAAGCTAGCTGTCAAAATAATTAAGATCTTTAGACTGCCTTTGTACTGACAAACATAACATATGCATTGTACATGAAATTGATCTTTCCTAGACCTCTTAAGGCTTGTGCAGCTGAGACAAAGGAAAGTTGTGTCTACCACTGCTCTGGTGTGGAACAGTACTGTGTTCTATGCATTTAACATAGTGATAGTAGTGTCAGGAAAGGGTGGAAGGCCAGTCCTTTGCAGCAGCAGTGTCCTCTAGTGGCAAAAGAACAAACATGTCTTACTGTTTGCACCTGCTATACCTATCTATTGTTTACCCTCACCCTAAACAGCTTTGTTTTCAGATGCTTAATGTCAGCCAGTTCTATAGAGTTCCCACCACTCTATAGAAGTGACTTAAAAAAAACAAATGTTATGATTTGTCATGAGATGTTTGGTGGCTCAAACTGTGTGAAAATTTGAACCACAGCTTATCTGTAAATATTGTTTGTTGCTTCTGTTTTTTTTTACACTAAGTCAGTACAAGGCGGTGAATCAGTGGAAGGGGAGGGTGTAAGGAGATAATAGTCACACATCTGACAACCCCTCCAACCCCCATTAAGAGGATCTTTAAGTGTGGCCAACCTGGTGGATGTGTGAATTGGACCAGATTTTTCTGGGAATGGTTGAAAGGGCAGCTATAAATTATAAATGATAAATTGAAGACAGGTTATACCTAATGCCTCCACCTCTGTTGAGTGAGGGGTTATTTATTTGCACATGCAAAGCTTCCTGCACCCCTCTGTCAAACCACTTGTCTTTTCTGTCCAAAATGTGAACATCATTGTCCTCAATTGAGTGTTGTTTGTCCTTTAAATGAAGGTACACAGCTGATTCTAGTCCAGAGGTGTTGCTCCTTCTGTGCTGGGCCATTTTCATGAAAGTTTTTATGCTCACTTCTAAACCACAAGTCTGGTTTTCCACCATGACCATACAGAATAAACAGGTTTTAGATATTTACATATAAAGATTGCTCAGACTTTTGGACATTCCTTCACTGCATGGACAGCCTCCCTCAGCAAAAGTAAATACTTTCTTTCCATTTATTTGGATTTGAAATTCAACTGTACCAGATACAACTTAAATATGAAATGATTACAGATTAATAATTAGCTTTTTCTTTTGTTGTTTATGTTGTGTCTCATCATTTTTTGGTGGTTTTCAGTGGACATCCTGACTTTCTGAATTTCACTATAATTTGTTACTAAAACACAAGACAAACTGAGACATTTGTGTTTAACATTTTCAGTATAATTTCACATACTTATCAAACCATTTGTGTATAATCGTTTGTTGCAATTGAAGCATTTACAAATTTGCAAGGCACAAGTATATCATCAGTATTTCATGAGTATAATATGCTGAGTTGCTACATCGCATGTACCTCAGTGGTACAGTGTTTATCGAGTCTCAGGTCAGCTCATTGCTTGCAGACAGACATCAGCATGTTTCACAATGTCCTCATGGTCATCACTGGGGGAGATGCATCTTGATTTCAGTGTTTCATTCTGGTAGCAACACATATTGTTGTCAACCTGTTAGATGTGGGACTATTATACATAGTACATACATAGTATACACTATTAAGTATAAAGTACTGTGAAATGTATGGTAATTTCGGAGGATGTGGTGTGTAATACTGTTGAATTTTATATTAATTATAACAGAAAAACCTCTGAATATTTAAGTATAAGTACTAACATCACATGTCATGAAGACACTTGAAAGACTGGTTCTGCAACATCTGAGGTCCCATGTGCTGACCTTTCTGGACCCCCTTCAGTTTGCATATCAGGCACACATTGGAGTGGAGGATGCTATAATTTTCCTAATGCACAGAGCATACTCCCACCTGGAGAAGAAGGGTAGCACTTCTCAAGTGCCTTCAACTGTGGCTGTGTATCTGAGGTGGTAAGGAGCAGCACCGGTGTACCTCAAGGGACTGTATTGGCACCATTCCTGTTTACACTCTATACCTCAGACTTCCGCTTTCCACTCAGGAACCTGCCACCTTCAAAAGTTTTCTGATGACACCTCAGTCGTTGGCTGTATCAATCATGATAACGATGAGGAGTACAGACAGCTAATAGAAAGCTTTGTGGAGTGGTGCAACAACAACTGCCTAAAGCTCAATATCAATAAAACAAAAGAACTGGTGGTGGATTTCAGGAAGAGCAGGAAGATCCTGGACTGGTCAAATAATACAGATGCCCTATACAAAAAAGGGCAGAGTAGACTGTTCTTCCTCAGGAAGCTGCGTTCTTTTGATGTGTGCAACAAGATACTGAAGATATTCTATCAGTCTACAGTTGCAAGTGCTCTGTTCTTTGCAGTTGTATGCTGGGGAGGTGGCATCAAGGTTTGTGAGGGTAACAGACTGAACAAGTTGATCAAAAGGCAAAGTCTGTAGCTGGACTGGAACTGGACAGTCTGGAGGCTGTGGCAGAGAGGAGGATGGTGGATAGGCTCAGTGCCATCCTGGACAATCTGTCTCATCCGCTCATGATGAACTGTGGCAGATGGGAAGCTCATTCAGCCACAGACTAATTCCACAAAAAGCAAGACGGAACGTTTTAGGCAGTCTTTTGTGCCCACTGCCATAAGACTGTACAACAAGATCTGTGCACCATCTCAAGAATAATATACACATTTATTTGTGTATAACGCCTCACATTGCAATGTACATACTGTATATATGCAGGGCCGGCTCTTGGCATAGCTGAAGGGGGTGCAGCTTCAAGCCCTAAAGAAAAAAAGTTGCTTGCAAATATCATCAGTCTCGGGTTTTTGAGCTCGTTTTCTGTGTAGTTATTAATTTGGGCTTTGTTCCTTGCATGAACCCTCATGATTCTCTCCACAACAAAGTGAAACGCGATAGTTTGTCCTTTTACAGCCGGGATCCGTCCACAGCCCTAGGTTGTATAGGCGGTTGAGTACGGGGTGCCAAACCGTAATCTCGCCTAGGGCACCAAAATGGGTGTATACCCTATGTATATATTTAATGTTGACGCTGCACTATTACTTTTATTATTTTATTTTTAATACTTAAATTTAGATATTTCTTTAATATCATATTTACCTTTGTTATTGCTTGTTGTTACTTTATTGTTACTGTATTACTCACACAGTCCTATTCTTTTGTATTGTGTTCTATTGTGTTACTGATATTCTCTTTATGTTGCTGTAAGAAATTAATTTCCCCCTCGGGGATCATTAAAGTGTTATCTTATCTTATCTTACATCCTCCAAAATGGCCACACACAAGAACAATTATACAGAATGTTCATTTGTTCAATATTTTAACAAAACAATTAAACATGTCAGATGATACTGTTAAGGGGGCAGCTATGGCTCAGGAGGTAGAGCAGTCTGCCAATCGTGGGATCAGTGGTTCGATTCCTGGCTCCTCCTGTCATATGTCATTGTCCTAAGTGTCCTTAGGCAAGACACTGAACCCCAAGTTGCCCCCGGTGTGTCAGGTCAGCTGCATAGCAGCTCTGCCATCGGTGTGTGAGTG
>JAUMHL010000309.1:0-10423 GCA_032362345.1 Sandelia bainsii | reverse complement strand
CGATGGTGAAATGGACTTGCCTTATTCTTTCACAGAGAAGCTGGTGTTGTGCCTTTTCTAAAATCTTGTCTGCTCTTGTCTGCTGTGACTGTTTTTTTTGTCACGGTATCGCACAAGAACCCAAGAAAAAAACAGACCTCACTAAATACATGGATTTATTCCTGAAGCGCACAAGTGGGTAATTATGGGTTGTAGCTTTGATAGTGCCAGGCCAGCAAGTTTCTACTGGTCTGTTTTCTGTAGCAGTCAGTAGTGAAAAGTGGCAGATCTGTGTAATTACCAGTGGTGCAATATAACTACATTCACTCAAGTACTGCATTCAAGTACAAATCTGAGGTACTGTACTGTACTTGAGTGTTTCATCATCATGCCGCTTTGTACCTCTACTCCACTATAACCAGCTGTCAGCTTTAGTTACCAGGTAGTTACTTTACAAATTAAGCGTTGTGCATATATATCATATGAAGGGATTATAAAATATGATGCTCTGTTAATAGTTAAACGAGAGATTAGAAATGAAAGGATTAGTAGATTGGCCTGTAAAGAAAATCTATAGGCAATGATTTTGATTATCACTGAATTAGTTTTTCATCCAAAAAATGAATATTTTCATGGTTCCAGCATAGCAAATATAAAGATTTGTGGCTATTGTCTACTTTAAAAATACTTCAGATGTCTGGACTGTTGGCTAAACAAAACAAACATTGTGAAGATATGATCATGACTTTTTTAAAATCACAGATTTATCAAAATAACACTTTACTTTATTGTCCCCCACCGGCAAAGCAGGGTATAAATTGCATGACTGTTAATGGACCGAGCATTTGGCCGTGAAGTTCTTTATATTTGACTGATCAGATTTGACCTACAGCGGAACTGATCTCGGCTCTTTCTGCAGTCACAGCATAAACGCCCCTAATTTGTTCATATTCAGTCACTCATGTAAAGGTAAATGTAAAGATACTTCATTGATGTGTTAAGGAGAACTACGCGCTCGTTGAGGCTGTTCACCTGAGAATGTGTGGTATGTTTAATGTTATTCCCTCATTCATGCTGAGTGGCAATGTCAACATTTTTACTTTACTTTACTAACTTTTAACTCTAACTCTAACTCAGCTCATGGTCTGAAGCCACCACCTCATCTATGAAGCATGGTGGAGGTAGTGTTATGGTGTGGGCATGAATGGCTGTGAAATGAAGTGCAGTAAAGACCTGACAGAGCACCACCAGGGAAGAAACCCAGCATCTTGTGATGTCTGTGGGCTTCAAACTTCAGGCAGTCATTGACTGCAAATAAATAACAACTAAAGAGTAAAGCAGATAATTTAATTTAGCATTATGTTTGATTGTTTTTATATTTATAAGCCACCAAAAATAGAGGTCTATGTACAAAAATGTCTGTAATTCCTACATGATTCAATATTTTCCTTAAATGAAAGAATCCTACACTTTAAATCTTGATAGTATTTCAAACCCACTGTGATGGTGTACAAAGCCAAAATGAATTTGACACACAACCCTTTGCTCCTGCTAGTATAGAGCAGATGAACATAATACGAATAATGCAGATCTATATAATATAAGCTAAAAAATGCAAAGCTGCACGCAGACAATGTAGACAGTAAGTGCAGAAAAAGTGGAACAATTAGCTTGACATTAGCTTGTTCACAAAAACTATGTACAAATGAAGAAGACTGGGAAGCATCGCACCAGTACACCAGCACTGCAGGCCTCTCTCACCTCACTAACAGTCAATGATCATGACTCCACTATCCAATAATCACTGGGTAGAAATGACCCTCAAACCTTTTGGCATAATGTTTTTAGCAGTCAAACTGTTTGGAATACATGGGGATCTTGTTACATCTGTTGTAAACCAAACACAGATTCCCCCCCAAACAACCATACAACCCCATGCTATGTTCAAGCATGTGGGAGTGCTTTGATGCTTCGGTGTGAGGGCGGCTGGCAGGAATTGAGGGAGTTCTCGGGATATGCAGCCAAACTCAGCATCCTCCTACAGTCCATCTGGTCCTGACCAACAGCCAAAATCTGGCCTTGTGTGAAAACCTGTTGGCCCTTAGTGAAGTCATTAATGTAGCTATGTAACTGATTTACCTGTCTAAAATAAAGTTAGGCATGCTCTAGAAGTTCAAATAAAAACTGAATGCATGTACTCTAAGAGAGCAAACACATACCCCACATTGTTCTACGCCGTTCAGCAGGCTACTTAATCCTGTACGTTATGTTATGGACAGCTCCTCCTGCTGAAATACTGTACTGTACATACAGTAGTTCTGTAAAATGGCTCAGCCAAACAAAAACTGTCACAATCTGTGTCATCCTGTCATTTAATTATATTTAATTAAGATAGGTTACTCAGTATTAGAGGTGTGAACCTTCACTGGTCTCATGATGCGATTCGATTACGATTGTCATGTCAACGATTTGATTTGGTATCTCGATACACTGCAATGCATCACGATGCAGCCCATCAATTTTTCTACATTATGTTTTCAAATACAAATACAAGCAGTGAGATGTAAGCTCCCGTTTTATTTAACAAAACCTGAAAATGTAAACAGAAATTGTGACAATTACATTCAATTGTCTTAAATCGACTTGAGCTGCAACCAACGTGTCTGAAGCATTGTCCGTCAGGAGCACCACATCTTTATCTGATAGCTGCCATTCTTCCACAACATGACAGTAGCTCCGCCAGATGCGCGCCCGTGTGAGACTCAAACACAGCTCTCGTCTGCAGCACATGGGACGTCATCTGTCAGTCTTCGCTAATGTAATGTGCTGTCACTGTAACAAAAGACTCCGTTGCCACTGAAGTCCATGAATCACGTTATTGCTGCCCGACTAGCTTTGCTCATTGACGCTGTTATCTGGGCACCTTGTACCGCGGCTCCAGCGTCCTTAACAAGTGCTGAAACCCGGCGTTGTCCACAACGGAATATGGCCGTAAATCTTTCGCTATGAAGGCTGCCACAGCCTGGGTTATTTTCATACCTTTCTCAGGGTTGGGCGCTATTGTGGACAGAGTCGCGTACTCAGTATATGAGTTAAAGAGTCCATCATAGTCTTGTTCTTTCAGTGTGAAGAAGTGTTGCAAGAGTTTTAAACTACAGTAGATAAAGCAAAAAAAAAAAAAAAAAAAGATGTATGAAAGAATGGGAAAGCAATGAGGAAAAAATATTCAAATGAGTTAAAATAAAAAGAAGAAAGCTGAAAAGAAATTGAAACAAAAAGAAAAAGAAAACAGTTAAAGACCTAAAATAGACAATAAATGATGAAAGAAAAATACTAAGTGAAAAACTAGGAATAATGATATTACAAGTTTTTTTATTTTGAAAATCTTGCATATTTCACAGTATTATTTGACATCCTTTTGCTAAGTGGTGCTATTTTTTAAATATCCAACTCACTTTCAGATTTGACATATAAAATGCACTTATTGTGAAAATCTGAATCCTTTTGTGAAGGTTGACTCTCAGGGTGGATCTGTGAGTGTGTGTCTGGGTGTGTGAAATGATTATTATTTGATTAGTAGAGAAAGGTTTATCAGGAACTAAAGCAAACGGAAATGCTAAGTGTTGTTTAGGAACATGTGACTGAGTTCTGTTTGTGTGTATGCTAGTGTGTCTGTTTAAAATTATTATCAGTAAAGTATGAAATGTTGAAATGAGTAGGAATAGACAGTGAGAGAGGTGTATAATACAGGATAGGGGGCAAGGATGGATGGACAGAGGGAGGGACAGACAGGAGAGAGGTGTTGAAGAAGACAGAGCTGGAAACACAAACAGATTCTAACTTTAAGAAGGACAGAGACACATCTGTCACTGTCAAAGCTGCAAGTATTATAGCTATAGAGCAGTGATCACAATACGTTGTTTCTTTGACAACGTATGGCGATAAGTAGAGTAAGAAAAGTAAGAGCACACATCTAAAGAAGACACATGGTTTGAAGTTTCTAGGACAAAGCGTTGAGGACGAGTTAGCCGGCAAAAAAAGAGCTGAATAATAACAAAGAGCAAAGATAATAATAGTATAACACTAATTAAAAGGTAATCACAATTAAACAGACTAAATTAAATTACATTTAGGTTTTTGTTTAATTAATTTATGCACGCCCACTCTCTTCCCTCGCTCTCTTTTCAAGGATGCACCAGGGTTATTTTCTGTAATGAAAACGAACTTCGGCCTTATCAAGTGAATAAGTGAGGTCAGGATGTCAGGGAGAAACCATGGGAGCCGTGGGACTATTTCAAAGTAACACACAAACATACAGAGCACAAGAAAATACACAGTCAGACTGTTCATCTGTTTCTCACGGCAGCCCTTTCACATAATGGTGTCTGCACCGTAGATGCGAAAGGAAAACCCCAACAAAGCTTCTAACTAGGAAACCAGAGGCCATGCAAGACAACAACCCACACACACAGCAACAACACCAACATCACTTGAGCAGCAGGTGAAGCACAGACCATGAGGCTGCACAAGTTACTACAAGATGTTTTACTCTACAGCGACAGTAAAGGCAGTAAAGGAATGTCATTGCAGGAAAACATCGCTCCACGCTAAACTAGTTACAAAATGCACATTTTTTTATTTACCTACTGTATCTCATAGGATATGTTCAGCTCCAAACAACACGTTAATGTGCAGTGTTAGAGAACCATCAGTCTCAGCGTGAATCTGAAAAATAGAAAAATAGCATTTAAAGATCTTATGATTTATTTCCATATTGTTTACATCTGTTTTTATACAATATCATCATACATGTATATGACATATACTTGTTTTTTTCCTTTTTTCAGCTTGA
This sequence comes from Sandelia bainsii, assembly GCA_032362345.1. Taxonomy (NCBI): domain Eukaryota; kingdom Metazoa; phylum Chordata; class Actinopteri; order Anabantiformes; family Anabantidae; genus Sandelia; species Sandelia bainsii. The sequence continues at coordinate 5,592 of JAUMHL010000309.1, read as the reverse complement.
TCCCAGGGCATCACCACAGAGGATCATGAGCATGGAGACCCAGAGTACACTGGCTTCTGACAGCCACAGTGACTGGGGTTTTTGGGACATTGTGGACTGTCCCAGAACACTTTGGCCATTGTTTAAGAGATAAAATGATGAAAAATAAAAATGAGATGAAATTTGTTGAGTTGAGTGATTTGAGGATTTGCGTGATGTTCACCACAGTTTTCATGATTCAGGGGTGATGTCTTCAAATTTACACCACAGTACAGCAACAGAGCAAAAATGCAGATCCACATGTTAAAGGAACTGGAACCAGAAAATTTTGAATCAGAAGATCTTTACTGTCATTGTAACAAGTACAACGAAATTAGGTTTTGGATGATACCAGAGCAGCCTGTTTGAGCGTGGTGAATTTTCCCACATGGTAAAAAACATTTTTGATTAAAAATAAGATCTGACATAAACAAATAAATGTTTAAATAGTATTTAAAATAAAAAACTGAGTAAATGCATATTTACAACAGATAGTTCTTAATTATTACACTGAAGAACCTATTTTAAAAAGTTAAAATAATATAGTTAGAGGTGTCCAAAAATATTGCTATTTAATGAGTTTCTTTGCTTTGTAAATGAATCAATTCTAATTTTCTATGATGAAATAAGTACATGCATAAACATTTTGCCAAATAAACTTCACCAACAATCATCTAAGCTACCATCAGTGTGCTCAAATCTTTTCATAAGAACTTGAATACTGATTTACAATTTAGATACATTTTCAGTCCAAATACGGGAAATGTCATGGCACTTCCTGGAAAGCCAACTGTGGACGGCATTGAAGGAGAGACACATGAAGGGAACATAGAGAGGAGAGGACCCACGCTTTGTCCAGCTCACATATTTGTCATCAGTTGGCTCTTAATTTGAAAACAGAGGAGTTATAAGAAAGCCACAGATCAAACGTGGTACCTCCATTACTGTGCATGCCCAGCGTGCTCTGCGCACAGAGAGATAACGACAACACTTATCCATGCGCGCGCGCACTCTGTTCACTCGTCCAGGTCCCCCCATTTACAGTTGGTCTCAGAAATGCAGCTGCTCTGAATGCAAGTGTAACATAAGAATCCCAGCATTCAGTCTTAATTAAGGAGAGATTATATAAAGTCGAACAGGCTGAGGTGGTGTTAACCTGCGTGTCTGCAGTTAAGACTCTGAATGTCTGTGGCTGTGCGTGTGCTTGATCTCACCGTGCTGTGATCCTGCTCCTGCTGGTGGCATTTCTCTGCTCCGATCCAGTTTGCGTTCATTCTCCTTTTGACAGTTTTACTTTCACTCTCCACTTTTACTCTCTCCTCCTCTTGCACCTCACACAGACTTCATCCCCGGAGTTTCCAGGCTACAGGGAGGGGTCACAAAGCTTTTTAAAAGAAACTTCAGTAAGGATGGGAAGTTGTGGACTCCTACAGGGGGGACGCGTGTGATTTCACATCTGCATGTCACACCTTACCTCACTTATTCCCCCTGTCGCTGACGTGTAGTGGTGTTACCTGTGTGCCTCCATGCCCACCGTTTGTCAAAGGTCCGTCTTGCTAATTTCTGACTTCTACATAAAAATTTTATTTTGAGATATATTTATCTATTTTATCTTATCTCTCTGATTTGGGATTTAAGGATTTGTCTATTTTGACAAAGTCAGATACACATGGAGACATCACAACCATCCCAATTCACGGAGTGGGGGAAATCGAAAATGTAATTCTAGAGTTAGACCAACTCTTACATGATGCAATCACAGGGTGATGCTAAGCAGCTGCATAGTTAAATTTAATTTCAAAGATTAAATTAAACAAATAAAATCCCCACTCTTAAATGTGCTCACGTCATTGTTTCATTTCATGTACTGTATGTAGTATGGAAGCCCATTTCTGCCAAAAAAAACATTTTGATACCTACCAAATAAAATTAAATAACTATAATTAAAATAATTTCACAGTACATAAAAATATTTAAGTCAGTTACAGAAACCTTATTATTAAATAATTCTAAAGTATAAAAGAAAGTTTTTGTTTTTCCATTAATAAATTCCTTCCATACAACTGTGAGCAGTGTTAAATGTTGTACGAAATAGATTTTCTTTCAAGTTCCTTAGAAATAGAAATAAGAACTGAGAAGTCAGCACTTCTATCATTCTCACTTATACTTATACTATAAATGATTACTTAATCATTTTAAACAGTTAAACCATGTATTTAAAAGTTATATACCTAATGTGACTACATCGATAATACGCTAAATGCAGACACAGTGTAATGTCACTAAGTATTTTTATTTTACATTTTGTAAAAGACTTTTACAAAATCCATTGTTTACATTCAAACAAGTTTTAAAATGAAACCGATAACAATAATCACTCAAAACTCTAATACCTACAGATTCACTAAATAAAATATTCACCATGACATTTAACTAATACTAAAGTACTGTAGCGTTACACAGAAATAGACATTAAACTATATCCCAAAATCAAACACATTAAAAAGATAATGTTAATGTTACCTTCAGACCTTAAAGTAAATTGTAAAGTTGCTGCTAACTTTGCTGCATTTTTGCGAGAGTCCCTTTAACCCACTTATTCCATCACATATGACTTGATAAAGTTGCACAGTGGAGTGTGAGGCACAGAATTGGTTCGACTGGCTTCGTGTGTACCAGGCAGACTGAGGCATGAAGTGAATGACAACAACTACCCAACAACAGCATAGTTTTAAATCTACCATCACTATAAGAAGCCCTTATTAAAGACAATAAGGAACTCTTTTGTTTTTCTGTCATCATGACAAATGCTTTGATGCTTTTATTTTTTTTACATTTCATCACCTCAACCATCTGATCAAACTGGTTTGTTGTTCAACACTTTCTCATAATCATATATCACTCTTTTTGTTGATTACTTGAAGATAATTAGTTACACATTGACAAATGGAAAACAAAGCTAGAAACAATGTTTAAAAAATGAAAGTAGAGAGGTAGAGAAGTTCCTAGAGTACATTACTGCAGCTGTAGAAACTTGGCTGCTCTGTTCATCAAAAGTTGTGTTGGTTTAGGTGCTAAATGTTGAACCTGAAACAAAAACAGAATTTAATGTGGTCCGTGGTTATTAAGGGATCACGTTCTCTTACTGTCTAGCTGGACATATGTCAGAGACAGCTCATTTATTAAATATCAGCATATTAGAACCAAATTTATGTGGCACATATATATGCAGAAAGGTTTTCATGATCTCAATGAAAGAATGTGAGTCAGAACAGTCAGGTTAGGTGTGGCAGCTCTGTGACGCATGTACTTATTACATTTTGTTTGCACATCAGATCATTAACTGACATCAAAGAGTTCCTAGCTTTTTCAGTGCATCTTGTTTTTGTCTGGATGGGGCCTTTCGCCACAGTGTGCTGCTGTCTAATGGTGGTAAGGTTGGGGGTTAGGATCTGGCCTGATGTGGTTTGGAATCTCCATTTGTTCTTACTCGTAAAATTCATTTGAATCATTAATGAATGGCTTTATGTCCTAAGTTAGATAAGGAGTTGTGTTGTTGTGCTTGTCGATGTGCTCATCATTTTGTTCAAACATAATGGGCTCTTTGTGGCTTCTACACAGATGTCTTCAGGCAAACACTTGTCCACAAAATGAGATGCTTTTATCCACATTCAGAGATGCTTCTTGGGCTGAGGCTGAGGATGAAGCTGGGCTGTGCCTCTGGAGGATGAGGTGGTTTTGGAGTCAGCAGATACGAGAGCCATGATGTCTTGGAGAGCTTTACTTATCTGAGCTCCAAACCTGTGGGAATCCTATAATGAAGAAAATCACAGAGAAGAGAAGAAAGTGTGAAAAAGGAAGAAGAAGAGACACAAGAGAGGCAGAGAGGGAGAGATAGGGAAGTGGGAAACATAGCATACAGTAGATCTACAGATACTGGACTTGTGAGGCCTAATATTGGTATTTTAGAGTGTAGACTTTTAATTATCTGTGGAATTTTAAGAGATTTAACATCAGATTTTACATCATGAGAACATAAATATTCCTGTCCTTAACATACACACAATACAGATACTGTATATCTGTGATTTGTCTAGCTCCATGACATCAGTTGTGTCACAAGTAGAGATCCTGCATCCATTTATCAACACAGGCTTCCACCGTAAGAATATAAATGAGAATGTGAAAAGGGAACTGAAAACAGACAGTGAAGCAGTGCACTCTTTGTCCCATCCTGTCATGTGCTTTGTGGTGTAAGACTAGATGGAAGATAACTCGACTTAATTCCTGAAAAGCCAGACAGCACAGCCAGTCTGCTTTATTAGCCACCAGTTCGGTGAAAAGTAAACTTAATATCAGAGTGGTTGCCGCTGTGTCACAATCACAATGAATATTTTTGAGTGAATAATTAAGTTGCATGCTGCCACCGGTAGGATTATACAACATGCTGTGGGACAACACTCCATTAACACACGTTTTTACTTGCAGGGCTTAGAAGTAGAACTTTAGTTGTCGGATTGATTTACACCTGTAAAACATACAATGGTCTGTTTGGACATGTAGCTACAAAGACTCAAGAAGCAGCGGGACAGTAATCATTTTCAATATAAACCTGACACATGTGGAAGAACTTGCACTAGCACTGATGTGCAAGAGTGCAAAATGGAGACGTGCTACGATGACGGGGAGCTGAAAAAATGTGAAGATAGTGCAAGGTGTTACAACTTGTAAGAACAACACCTCAGAAATGAATTAGAAGTGTTTTCAATGACTGAACTCAAAACTACACACTGCACACCATCAGCCAGTGTGTGTTCAGACAATATGAAGTTAAGATTACATTAGATAAGACAAAGTCACTTTATAACCACTGCAACAAACATTGTTTGGAATTTGCCTTGGTTCTGCACTGTGAGTGCAGGACCATGTGCACAAATCATTCAAACACGCACAATGCACCATTATTATAAAATAGTATGGGAGCTATACAGTTCAAGGGTTAATAAAAACTAACTTATCAAACATATGCAAACTATTAAGTCAACTAAAACCAAAACGTTCCAGCAGTTTTTATTTAATAGTCCAATAGCTTCAGGGAATGTGCTTCAGATTTAAAACTAAAGTAGTTTGAACCTCCTCCCACAGAGAGCATTTCCTCAAAGAGGAGTGCAGCTCGGTGAGAATCCTCTAAACTGAAGAGAGTGATGGGAAGCAGTAGCCAATCACTTTAGATGTAGTCTTAACTATTTTTTCTAATAGATTTATCTCAGCAGAGATCTGATCACCAAACCAAACTTTGATAGATAAAGTTCAAAACTCTGTAACACATGTATTAAACTGACCTATAGACATTGGTGTAGTGGTGCCTGGAGAAGTGGGTATACTGTACATTTATCACACAAGTTCATTTAAGGAACTCCTTGTCAGGCATCATAGCGGCTAAGATGAATAGGCACATGGCTCAATACATGGGCGGGGCCCAGAAAGGAACTGGTACACATACCAGAGGAGCAAAACACCAGCTACTGGTAGATAGAGCAGTCACCCAAGACTGTAAGACCAGACATACCAACC
>JAUMHL010000308.1:0-10430 GCA_032362345.1 Sandelia bainsii | reverse complement strand
GGTTAATGATAAAGCTGCACGGAATCCAATTCCTAGCTGGAGGCAGTTATCATACAGACTGTACCCCAGAGTCACATAAGGCAGCAGGTTAGAGTTTCTGTTGATCTCATTAATAGCAAAGGCCATGGTCTGGGCTTTTCTGAATCCTAGAACATCAAAACTAACACAAAATGCCACTGTTTTGTATTAAAAAATACAAATACTTGTTTGTTCTAGACTAAAAGTCAAGAACATTGTGCAAAAAACCAATATGATTAAATGACATAAATACACCTTAAATATCTTGTAAATCAGAGTAATAAATGATTATCAGTGACATTGATTTCTAAACTTTGTTTTTGTTGTTTGCTGACTCACCCATGGCAGGTAGGCTCTTGTGGCTTTGAAGTAAAATACAGGTCAGGATAGGATGAAAAGAAGTGAATTTGAAACAGCCCACCTAAAATTACATCTCCGGCCTTATGCATCCCATTGAGATAAAACTGTCCTTGTATTCGGCAGGAGGTAGAATAAAAAGGAGAAGACAATGCAGAGGAAAAGCTGCAATAGGAAAGCATGAGCAAGAACAAGTTGGTGTCTAAGAATGCCCACATGGTCTTCCTTCCTCCACTCAGAGCCCAACCCGTAAGTTGTATTCTGGTGTGACCTTTTATTAATTTGAAGTATTGTTTGATCTAGCATACCACCCCTCTGGGCCAGAGAAAATGCAGAGGCAGTCCTGAAATGCTTTTCATTTGAGACTTACGGTGTATTGTGTAATGTGCTATTAATATGGGTACTAACCATTCACAGGTCACAAGGACATGTACATGTTGAACAATTACCATATTTTCTAACCTAAATTTAAGCGGGTGAATTTCCATGTACTAGGATACTCAGAATGAGGCCATTTGCTAGTTTCCAATGAGTTATTGCAATCTTTCCATATAGTGTTTCTGTAGCTCTTCAAAGTAATTATTATGCCTTCATTTCTCTGGATTGAGTTTCCTCTTGCATTTACACTGCCCATTCTCCAAACATTCCATGGCAGCCTCCACCATGTTGCCATCTGTAAGCAATTACTCATTTTTTCTTAGTAGATGAACTGCAAAATGCTTACCAACAAAATGTGCAATTTTCAAGACTGCACACACAATTTAGTACTCACTTTTTGGGATCTTAGTAAATCAGGCCCGTAGAGTTCTGTAGGTGCCCAAAGCCTGTTGCTAATAAGATATATGTATATGGCTGACATGTGTATGATCATTCCAGTGGCTCTCAAGAACCAGAGTTTGCTACTCCTGACTATGGACTACATGGTGACAATTCTGGGTGTCTTAGTCGTTATGTTCTGGAAAATGGTAGGGCTTCTTTATCTTTTTTATTTTTTATGTATTCTAGTTTTGTCTGGTGATAGCTTTAGGTAATCTGAATCTAACATTATCTGCAATGTATGGAGGTTGGTTTAGATGGGTGAGTCAACAAACTTGGTCATACGGAAATTAAAGTAGTTTTTAATCACATATAATACTATTTTAACATAAACCATGATTTTTGCCTATACCTCAACGAGTTGTTTCTTTCAAGCCTAAACCTAAACCATTTTTACAAAATACAATTTTTAGTTATTTATTTTTAGCCATATTTCAGTCAGTTTAACCTTAATTGGTTTACACTGAGCTAATTTTAATGGTATCACTTAGTCAGGAATATGAGTACTCAGATATTTGCATCCTGAAAAACATTCATCACCTTTATTAGTCTTTCAGCTTTGTTAGGTTGACAGCTGTATGTTTCCAAATGAATTTTAATTTAAAATTAAATAAAAAATATACATTTTAATTAATAGATTATAAAGAGAAAAACGTCAAACCTAAGACAGTGGAAAAGGCGAAACAATTATAATTTCTGTTGATCTCATTAATGGCCGTGGTCTCGGCTTGCCAGAATCCTAGAACATCAGAAGTAACACAAAATCCCACTATTTACTATTGAAAAATACAAATGTAGGCAGTAGCTATCCAAATTAGTTATCTTATGGTTTATTGTAATTTTGAGTTTCATGTTATGGCTATTCTACCAATATTATATGTGTGCATGTGGTTACTACAACTAAGTTAATATTAATAGGCATGATATACATTCTGTCATGTGATGTTAACAATACTAGACAGTTTTGATTTTTTGCTAACAGATGAAAACTGCTAATAAAAAACAAACAAAAACAAACTGTCTTTTTTTATTGGATTTTGTCTGGCTGCTTGTCGTTTCTACTCTGGTCTACTGACCAGTTTTCTGAATTTAGCGAGTAGGAGTTCTCTAAACTTGTCGCCCATGAAGAAGTAGAAAACAGGGTTGATGGCACTGTACAAGAAGGCCAATGGTCTGCTCAAAGTATACAGGCCCTCTACGTATGTCCTTGTACACAGCTCCATCCCTGCCCAGGGCTGCCGTGATGCTATTCTGACATTTCTGAGCACATGGTAGGGAGTGTAGAGAAGCAGAAACATGGCTGTAGTTGTTGCAACAACTCTGAGAGGCCACTTGTATGATGTTGTTTTTCGTTGTATAGCCTTTTCCTGGATATGGAGCAGATGAGCAATTTGGTGAGAGAAACCACAAAGTGCAAGCAGAGGTAGAATGTAACCAGTCAATGTTAGGCCCAGGCTGTAGCCTAATAAATTGATATCTCCTCCCAGACTGGCAAAATCCTTGCAGCGACTCCAGTTTTCACTCTGCAGATCCTGGATCATCAACACTATCATTGGAGCAACTTCCACACTGACTGCTAACCAGCTCAGTCCTGTCACGATCAGAGCTGTTTGTAGCCTCAGCAGGTAGTGGTTCCGAGTTGGATATTTTATGAGCAGGAAGCGGTCCATGCTAACCCAAGCCATAAAGAGTATGGAAGAGTAAAGATTGACATGCTGGACATAGCGGTTGATAACACAAGCAAAGGGCCTGGTTTCTGATTGGTTATTTGCGTAGAGGTAAGAGAGGTGTGGCAATGTGCACTGGAAAATTAGGTTGGAGACTGCCAGGTTGAAGAGGTAAATATTGCAGCTTTGCCATTCTGGCAAACAAAATATATAACCAAGTACAGCCAAAAGGTTGCCAGGGAAACCAATGCAGAACTCAATGCCATAGGATGGTGAAAGATAGTACTTTCCCAGCATGCCAACCAACTCTGTACAATTTAGCACCTAGTCAGAAGAGGGGAAGGGAGGAAGGAGAGGAAGGGAAGTAGAAGGGAAAAAAGAAGAAATGATTGGGTGAGTAAAGTAAAGACAAAGTCTGACCAAAAAAGTGGACTTGTAAATAATTTTCCACAACATATTCCATTTTAGGTTCAGAGCTAACCACATTCAGGTCAACATGAATATGCTTACCATAGTGCTGTTGCTCTAGTAGTTGCCTTTAGTGTGAATAGAAAGTGTAACCATGAGTGGGTGAAGCCACAGTCTGACCAGTGGACACAGTAGCATACACTACACAACACACATTTTCACACACAACAATTAGAACAATAGAGAAAAGCTTGATTTATGCTTCTACATAGGCACCGCGTAGATGCACATTCTACACCTGATGTGTACCTCTCCAGAAATGTTGAAACTAGATGTTGGGGCTACTGTGTATCAATTGGTAGAGCAGTCGTCTCTGTTACTGAGTGTAACAAGACACTGAACCCCAAACCCCTGGCACCTTAACATTGCTGTCAGTCCAAAAAAATTACCCTAATTATAAAGTATCTGTCATTATTGTTAATATGTTGCCACAATGCAGACAGGTACAACTGTGATTGGTCCACTTGGTAGCATCACGGTGGTTGTACAGACCTTAGACATCCTGTGTTTTCAGCGTTCGGGTAGTCTTAGTAAAATTAAATACTGTTCAAGATGTATTGTTCAATTTCCAACATGATCCACTCAGTTTCCGTTGCGATTGTTTATATGACACTGAAAAAAACTCACTCTAGTGGCAAAGAAAGTTAACACAGTACCATGGAAACTCCACCACCAACTAGCAATTTGGCGGTATAATTGCAGAGATAAAAACTACTCAAAGTCCAATGCCAGTAACTGCACTGGCCTTTTTAAAAGAAACTTCTTACATGCTCTTGCTCGAATGTTAGTCTTATATAAGTCTTATTTTGCTGAGGGAAATGCTGATTTTATTATTTTTAAAGTGGCCAATGGTGTCTTCATCTACACATTATAACTGCCCAAACACACTGATTTGCTATGTGCTTAATTTTTTTTTATACGTTTATTTATTGCCATTGTTAATTACTGTGGACAGCAAAGAAAGAAAGTCATTGTACAGGCAAACATGTTTTCTTTACTGTGCAAATGACAATAAACTTTGAATCTTGAATCTTAATAAACTTATGTAATTAGTTAGTCATGTCACAGTTTAATCAAAGTTTAAATGTCAAATTAAATGATAAATAACACCATAATGAATGATAACAAGAAAATTATTCACCACTTTCCTAACATGTACTTATACCCTTCTTAGCTGAAAGATATGGTACTGGTACCAAGCAAACAACAAGAACACCAAGAATCATTGTAATTACCTGGAAACACAAGTCGTATAATGAGTAGTGGCCACCAACTGTTTATAAAGAAGGATGATATGACAGTTCTCCAGAAATGAAGCCACAGAGAGGTCATAAACCATGTTAGTCCATGTTAGTGAAATATATCAAATCAAATCAATTGATCAATAATCAAAGTATACATAAAATATTTTTCTCCCAGTGTTAGTTTCTGTCATTTTAGGTAAATATTGTTCAGTTACCAAATACCTAACATAGTTAGGTAATGTTATTATTGTATGTAAAAAAAAATATGATATTGATCATCAGTTGGTGATAAATGGCTGAAGAAATGACATTGTTGCCAGTTCAGGTTCACCTTGGTGGCTGGGTAAGTGTATGTGTGGCTCCTATTAAACTACAATAACATAAAATGACTTGACTCTCTAGAAGAGTTACTGGTGTCACTGTAATGATCACTAAATTGAAACTAAAACTTTTCCCATTTAGTTGATTACTCAGAACAACTGGGGAAAACCCCTGCTAACTACTATTGCATATACAGTATAATTTATAATGCTGTTAATATACAGTTTGTATATATACTGTTTGCTATAAACTTATCTGTTTGAGTGGACGTACCAAATACCAGTTCATATGTATTTGCAAAAATCCACAAACAAAACATAGCTGTTAAAACCTTGTCTAGTATTGTATGTATACTGAGAGATAGTAAATATATTTGCTCAAGAGAAAAGGGCTTCAGACAATTTGAGCTTCAAGTATACCTCTTCTTCACCTTCACTGTTTCAAGACAAGAACAAGTAAGACACATTTTGCCTTAGAGAAGGTTGATTTCCCTTATTTTTAGAGTAGACGATATGTTTCAAAACACTTCACAAACAATAACCTCCACTACTGCCCAGTGTAAATTTCGGGTCATGAGTCTTTCAGCAGGATAATAGACAAAAAACAAACAGCCAAAAGAATTAAACACTTAACTATTTTGAAGTGGCCTTCTATCAGCCTGATCTGAATCCTATCGAACATCTATGGACAGAGCTGAAACATGTATGGAGAAGACACCCTGAGACAGCCGGGGAGTTGGCAAAGTACCTGTTGGAGTTCTCATTGTTTGCTGTGATTCCCTATATAGGTTCTGCAACAAAATATTAGGTTAAGGTCCTGTCATTTTCTCCATGCTATTCTCATTTGTTTTATTATTTTAAATATTCTGTTGAATCAAAAACAAAATCCAAAAATATGTGATAAACAGTGATGTACAAATAATTTTTGTCAGCTTCAGAGAAAATTGTGACTTATTTTTTTGTGGAAGGGTACCAACAAAGTTGTTGACATTTGCAAAACTACAGATTTTGCAAAACTATTAAGCCAGTTCAGTAAAAAATACTTGGATGTAAATAAACATAGAGCAGAAGAAAACATTATTTTTAAATACCATGTATACAAAATTCAATTATTTCAGATAATATCTGACTATCAAATATGCACTTCACTAATGTGACCAATTGTTGTCACCCTGACAGACTCACCCGTGGCAGATGTCAACAGTTTGTTGTGGCCCTGTGATCAAATCTCCAGCCTTGTGCATCCTATTTAGATGAAACTGTCCCTGTAACCAGCAGGAGGAAGAATAAAGAGAGCAGGAACAGGAATGAGTTGGTGTCTTAACAATGTCACATCACCCCCTATCATGGCACAAGAAGAAGGAGGGGCAAGGCCTAATATGCGCTTCACTTTTTTTGCACTCAGGCATAATTAATTCATGCTTTTTCAATAACAGCTCTCCAGTGTCATGTTAGCATGGGTTTGCAATCCAATTGGCACACACACACACATGCACACACACAGACACATACTTCAGAAGGCATTCAGACCTCACAATTTCTTAAAACATTTAGCAAAATAATTAAAAACTTAATTCTCTTTACATTTAATGTTTTTACAAGCTTTTCCCACCTGGATTTGGACAGTTTATGCCATTTTCCTGGCAAGCTCCATCAGATTGGGTGGGAAGTATCTTTGTCGTATCAACATTGCCACACTGGAAGGTTAACCATCGCTTCAGTTCCAGGTTTTAAGCACTCTAGAGCAGGTTAGCTTGAAGAATTTCTTTGTATTTCGCTTTATTCATTATTTTCTCAATTCTGATTAGTCTTCCTGCCTCTTCTACTGACAAGCACCCCCATAGCATGAAGCTGCTACCACCATGCTTCACCATATAGATGGTATCAGCCAGGCGTTGAGCAGTGCCTGATGTTCACCAGGCATAGTGCTTTTAGTTCTGCTCAAAAAGTTTAATTCTGGATCATCAGACCACAAAAATTGTATCCTCTTGCTTGGGGAAATTTCTGTTAGGTAAACTCCAAACAGGCTGCTTCCACCTTACTAATGCACTATTGATGGAATGATACTGAGATGGCCAATTGTCACTGTTGCTTTGTGATGACCTTGTGGGTTGTGGGATTAGGCAGCCCACTGCTGACCTGTGGGAGTATTGACTGAGTTGCGCAGCTGAGTTGACCAACCATTGGGTTAGCTGGGCATCAAATGAGTCTGAGACTGGTAGGGCACTGGTTAGTGAGGTCAACTCTGTAGACCAGAGGCATTGGTGCGCCTAGGGCAGGGGTGCCCACACTCTTTTGACTTTCAAGCTACTTTTCAAATGACCAAGTCAAAATGATCTACCTGATATAAATATATATATAACTTTATACTTTAAAATGGCACAATTCAATTTCAATACATTTATAGTGATTACCATACTCTGATCACTTGGACTGAACGGAGTTAGGGTTGCATAGTAGTCATCACGGTGGAACTGTATTTGGACTTAATAATCTTCATGTGGGAAAAAGCTGAGAAGCATAAATAAGTAGAGCTGAATACTGCATTAAAGAAAGCACCGCATTTCATCATGTTACTTCTCATCTGTGAGTAAATTCCAAAACTGTCCGTGTCACTCGACTTCAGCTGAATGTCAGCCTGTAGTGTCTTATCTCATCAGCTGCAGACGAGTTGAGGTAAAACAATGTTGCAAATTTTTATGCGAGTAAATCAAGCTCAACATTTCACTTAGTTTGCTGTAGTTTTGCAGTAGCTGCGTGGTGACCCGTGTGTTAGAGGAGATTTCAGACTGGCTGCCCTGTACGTCAATCAACATAAGTCTGATATTTTTTCAATAGTACGCGATCTACCTGCACTACCTTTGCGATCGACGTATTGGGCACTCCTGGCCTAGGGCCTAGATTATCAGCATCAGTGGGGTTAGGTTCTGGGGAGCAGAGGAATTGGCACATAAGGCAAACTCAGGCAAAGAGGTGGGACGCTGGCAGGGACAGCCCACTCAGGAGGAAATGGGGCAAGACATTGACTGTGGCATTGGGCAGCAGAGGCTCTGTGCAAAAGCTCTGTGGCACTTGGCAGCAGAGGAGGGTGACATTGACAGTGACTTCCTTCTGGGACCTCCATTCCCCAGGATACCTCTCAGAACAGGCAAGTTTAATCCCCAGGAAATGTGACTGTTGGATATGACCCAGGCCAGGATCAGGCAAGATACCAGATACTACAAGATACTAACCTCTGGGGTAAAAGCAGGAAGAAAGCACTGTAAACTGGTTTAGCACCAACAGGGAAACAGTTCAGTGTCCCCTCCATTTCTCTTTTAGTGATGGGAAGACCAGCTCTTCTAAAAGATTTGGCTCTTTTTGGCCATCTCTTATAGCTCCCAAATAGCTCTTAATTTAGAATCACTCAGAGCCTTCTATTTTAGCCTAATTTAGCAATTATGAATGATTTGTGTGTTTATAAGCAATTTTTAATTCCGGGTTTTCAGAAAAGCATTATTTTTATTTAATCTTTGGATTAAATTGAGGTTTTTTAATGCGTTATTGGGACATCCTATCAGTAATTAAGTACAGTAGTTCAGTCTAGAAGTAACAAATGCATGGACTAGTTTTCCAGCATCACTTTGAGACAGGATGCTTCTAATCTTAGAAATATTCCTCAGGTGGAAGAAGGAAGTTCTAGATATTTCTTTTATGGGATGTAAATGATATTATCTTGGTCAAAGACAACTCCAAGATTCCTCACAGTAAATTACAGGACATCCAAGCCTTTATGTCTTTTAAACATGCTTGAAGTTTGACTAATTGATTTGTTTCATCTGGTTTCATAGATAAATATAGTTGGGTATCATCTGCGTAACAATGGAAATTAGTTAGGAAGTTAGTTAGAAATTAGGAGTGTTTCCTTATAATATTATTATAAATAAGTCATCCTTCACCACACACTTGAGAAGTGGGAAAATGCATGTCTGGTGTGCAAGAGAATGAGTATGGGCTTGACTGCTTACAGTAAGGGATGGCTATTTTATGATGTGGGGATCTTGATGGTATTGTCTGGGTCCACTTGTCTCACTAGAAGGAAGGGTCACTCCAAATTAATAAGAAGTTGTTCTGAGTGACCACTGTGATAGAACATTTCTATCCTTCTAAAAGTGGTCTTTTCCAGGATGACAATACTCCCATGGGTGTCACTAAATGGTCACCACACATCTACCCTTTTCAACATCTATAAGAGATCTGATACTCTCCAACCCTATCATCAAACCACCAAATGAGGGAATGTGTTTTGGAAGAATGGTGCTCCATTCCTGCATTAGCAAAGCTGTCCTGTTAGCACATGGTGGCCCAACACCTTACCAAGATGCTTTAGGTTGTTTTTCTATTCCTTTTCTTTGCCAGTTTTCTGTATTTTGCTTTTAACTGAAAATGTTTTAGATCTGCAACATATGCTTAGGCAGGAGGTTTGGTTAAATGGGTGAGACTAAAGTGCTTTTTACTTATACAAATTAGTTATTTTAACTCAAACCATTATTTTTCCCTATGCATCAATAAATTGTTTTGTTTTTTTCAAGCCTAAACGTAAACGTTCACCGTTCAACATTTTTACAAAATGGAATGATTAGTTATTTATTTTCAGTCATACTTCCTGTCAGTTTGTAACCTTATTTGGGTCAAATTTTAAAGTTGTCATTCAGGCAGAAACATGTAGCCAAATAAATCACCTGTGAAAAACACAGACGTTTGCATCCTAACAAACATAAATCATCTTTATTGGATCTCTCAGCTTTTTCAGGTTGACAGCCGTGTGTTTACAAAATAATTTAAAATAAAAAAAAGCATTTTCAACAAATACAAAACAACCAACCTAAACGTATTCACTTAGGGATTTTAAAAAGCACTATTAGCTATCTTACAATATTTTGTAATTTTGAGTTTCATGTTATGGATATGGATCTAATAATGCAATATGTGTGCATGTGATCATGACAACAAATTTAACAGTTAATAGGCATGATATACATTCTGTCATGTGATGTTAACAATACTGTTAACAAGACAGTTTTTATGTTTTTGTTAACAGATCAAAACATAAATGAAAAAACAATAATAACAGGTAAAACAGAATTAGAATAACTTCATCTAAATTTTTAACAACATAAAATAAAGAAAAAATGGTCCACATATGTGGATGTACTTTAATCATTTATGTCTCTTTGTGTTGGATTTTGTCTGGCTGCTTGTCGTTTCTACTCTGTTCTACTGACCAGTTTTCTGAATTTAGCAAGTAGGAGTTCTCTAAACTTGTCACCCATGAAGAAGTAGAAAACAGGGTTGATGACACTGTACAAGAAGGCCAATGGTTTGCTCAAGATGTACAGACCCTCTATGTACATCCTTGTACACAGGTCCATTCCTCCCCATCGTTGCCGTGATGCTATTCTGATATTTCTCAGCACATAGTAGGGAGTGTAGAGAACCAGAAACATGGCTGTAGTTGTTGCAACAACTCTGAGAGGCCGCCTGTATGACGTTGTTCTGCG